>JAXBDA010003357.1:0-35176 GCA_036023075.1 Gaultheria prostrata | reverse complement strand
ACTTGGTATCGATACCAAGGGTCTGGGTATCGATACCAACCTTCAATTTTTCCCACGTAGCTCTTTGGTATCGATACCAAGTAGTGGGGTATCGATACCCGATGCGCTGGACTTTTTCGGGCACAAATTGGCACTTTGGTATCGATACCAAATTAGTGGGGTATCGATACCAATGCCTTCGGGCAGATTTTTTACCCAACTTCGCGGACACGCCCCGACTTCGTCCGAACTCGAAATGCGGCGTTTCTTGAACCGTTGGAAAGCTCTATGAGTCTACTTTCAAACCCAATTGGTCTCATCTTCATGGCCTTTGTATGCTGAGAGATATGAGCCTTTTACTATCAGTGTGTCGGATTTCCTCGAGGCTCATAGCTCCAGATTTCTTGTTCCTTTGTTTCGGGCCTTCCTTGAGCCTTCCAAAGCTCATTGAGTCAACTTTTAAGCTTCGATGATTGTCCTCTACGGTGTTGAGGGACCTTGGGTACTTCCGGATTCCACCGGGAGTCTTTGTAAGCCTTTGGAAACGGATTTAGCCCTCAGGCTTGATCTTGTGTTCTCTTATCTTCCCGAGCCTTAGCCACATCTTCATTTCTTGGCTCTCGAGGCTCGGTGGTGGACTGTCATGGGCACGTGGCCCTTGGAACTTTGGGACGCTTCCCAATGTGCTCTAAAACGCACTTATTCGCTCGAATGTACCTGAAACCTACAAAACGCACCTTGCACAACATCAATCATATAAAGGCGCTAAAGCGCGTGCATGTGTGATCTAAATGAGCTAGATGAGCCCGGATATGTACAATATTAGGGGCTCATCAGATACACCGATATCGCGACCGATACCGAGATTTAAAACCTTGGTATGTTCTCATGCTTATGTGATGATATATATTTGATACATCGTATACATTGTACAAACATTGTATGCTTTTTTTTCCTTCCTAGCTTCAAGGGTATTACTATATCCACTCTATTATTGGACTAGTAAGGTGTATTTAGTTTGCACTTACATACATAATGTACGATGGTATAGGTACATGTGCCGCCTCTAGTTGGTAGAGTAAAAGGCGTTCAAGAATTGGTGTTGGTTAAATAATCATTGCAGTCATATTGTCGACTCTAAGTTGGGAACTTGGGATGATGGTGTTGACCCATAAAGAAGTTGGAATCGTGACACCATTTTTGTTAACAACACTGACAGTTATAAGCTGATTTATTCATTTCCGCTGATTTTTTTTAGTTGAAGTTCAATCAATTCTTATTGCTCTTTCTGTTCCGAAATACCATAGGGGATTTCAGGAATTCAAGTTCTTATATCGACTTGGGGAAGGGAAGAAGCCAACAGCCATTATCGGTGAGATTGCTGATGACGTGAGTTTGGATTTAGTGGTTATGAGCATGGAAGCAATCCATTCCAAGCATGTGGGTCCTAACCATTTGGCGGAATTCATCCCTTGCGGCCTTGCTTTGTTCTACGTTTGCCACTGTAGTGTATTCCCTGCGGCCAGTTTGGTTGCTGTTTCAAAATCTTTTTCTGTTTTTTTTTTTTCGAGATCCGTTATCTCCCTCTCTCTCTCTCTGAGCGCGCGCGCACGCATGTGCTCGTGATTTCCCCACTGGTGGATCTTCCATGTGATCTCAACCTACTCAATTGCTTTCAGCAATTTTTTATTTTTTTGCCTTCCAAGTGTTTGTATAGTTGTTCATCATTATCAGATGATAATGGGTGAATCCTCTTCTTATTAACGATTTATTTTCTTGTTTGGCAATCTTTTAGGGCTTTTTTTGTCAATCTTATTGCTTTGACTATTATGACAATGGATGAAATATTGTTGGAATTTGTGTTGAAATTATTGTGTCCCGTTATGATATATGTATTGAACTATATATGCTGTCTACTGAAGCTTTCTTTCTTAATAGTAAGGATACAAAATAACTATTTATCATGCATATCTTAATTTCAACTCATGCTTGGCTATCATTTTTTTTTAATTTTTTTTTTTGAACAAAGGCTAGAAAATCCCATCATCCAATTTTTCTAACTAACAAATTGGTTCTTCCTCCTTTTTAAAGTAGTGGTAGATAGATGGGCGCTCACAGACACGACAATGTGTAGCCTAATTTTTGACTTGCCCCAAAACATCGTGGTTTTGGGGGCTGCACAGTGCAGTGTCTCCTTATCACTAGCTACAAGGACCCCGACTCCCATTTTTACATCATTCTACATATACACAGACTTCCCGAAGCACGAGACCCTATTTTATCTTTGACACATTAGCCTTGATTCTTTAAAGCATAGCAAGTTGGTAATAGTGAAATGTGCATCAAGAAGTTAGTTTTGTGACTCATCGTACACCCGAACAGTGCTTAGGAAAACCCATCATTGATTTTCGCAATTCTTTTTAAAATTGTGTTTTATTTTTGTTTTACAATCAAGTGTCTGGGCCAACATACATGCACCTCGATTAATTTTGAAAATTTAAAAATCTATGATCAAGCAAATCAGCTCCTAAGGTTTACGATATTTGGGAATGGCTACAATACACACCTATTAAAGCTGTGTACCATATTCACTTATTGTATGATCCATATTGTCCCCTCATTGGCGATTGTAATATTTTTTAGTGTTTCGTAGTAACTTTTTAACAATATGATTCGTAAATTTTTTATGATTTATAATATTTGGTGCGTCTCGTAACTTTTATACCAAAAATTTGTAACTTTCATTAATAAGAGGTAATCGATTCGTAACTTTTATATTTCCGAATTACCAAAAAAAATAGGTAATCAATTCGTAACTTTTATAGGGATGCATATGATACACATTCAACTATAGAGTTTGTATTGTATTCTTTCCCACGATTATTTGGCATTTGTGAAATTCGTTTGCAGGACAACTGTGTTTATTATTGTCCTTGCTGAATTTAATATTGTCTCAGCTTCTCAAATTTTATTGAATGTAGGACTAGTTCAAAACTCCACATGCTTTTTATTACCGTTCCATGCAATTGGATTGTTTAGGCTATTTTACCCTATTGAACATTCATCATGAATCAAAGTGGAGACGTAAAAGCACAGAAATAGAAGACTTTGAAACTGATTGAAAGAGATTGCAACTTGTAAGGTTTATTTTGAGCTTGATTTTTTTGACCATGTGGGTACACTCATGACTCATTCATGTGTGCAAGGAATTTTCTAGATGTCATTCAACGACTTTTACCACCACAACCACCCAATCAGTTTTCTGAGAATCTTGAGGCCTGTACGAAACAGGAAAAGAAAACATGAAATGGCAGCCGCCGACGGCTGTGTTGCATTCGGTGCACTTTCTGTTCCAAACACTTTCCGGAGAATCTTAGAGCATCTACATTTGACATTTTTTGTGCACTTTAGAGTCAGATTTTTGCTGCAAAACTCAGAAAACAAACTTTTGTGCCATTTTTGGGTTCCATTTGATAGCTTTAATGCCATTAGGATCTTACTTTAGTGTCATAGGTTAACTCCTCCCAAGCTGCAGCTTGTGCTCTAGCGCACAAGGGAGAAGAGAGAGAGAGAGACGAAGAAGATAGAGAGAGGGAGAGGAGGGCAAACTGTGTCAGGAAGAGAGAGAAAAGAGAGGGAGAGAGAAACGTAAAAGCAGAGAAAGAAAGTGTAAAAATATCAAATGGAGTATTTTTTCATTCACTACATAACAACCCTCTAATACATAATTTTTGGGACCTATTTTTTACATTTTTGTTCATATAACAAATATTTTTAGAGAGCCTCAAATGTAGATGCTCTAAATCTTATGCTTTTTTTTTTTTTGCCATAGTTTAGGAGAATGTTAGTGTGTTAGTATGTTAGTCCACAGAGGGTCCAGAGGCTTTCCATAGCCCAAGGACCACAAATCCACCCACTGCCCCTCATGGGGCTCGAACTCCTGCCTCCACTGAGGAAGGCAGAGATTATTGGATGAGGAGTAGTTTTGTGCGTATCTTAACTAATTTCAAGGGGGCCATAACCCAGTAGCCCAAGAGATTATTGACAAGGAGATTCGAACTATGTTTGAAGCAAATCCTAAGTCTCAAGACAAAATCATTTTGCAAATCCTCCGTTCTTATCCAAAAAGCATTTTAAGGCTCCACTCCATAACCAAATCCGACGCCATATGTTTAAATTAGTGCTCCTCTTAGTTTAACGTCCGCTCTGACAACACCCCTCCCCTTCTGTTCTTTCTCCCAACGATAACTACCCCAAGCTTCTTTTTCACAAGGAAAAAACATGTCTGCGTCATTGGATATCAGTGTTCTCAAGGGAGCCGTAAGCAACTCGATTTTCCTAGCAACGAATGTGCTTCCTTTGGCAATGGGTTTCGAGGGAGACCTCACAAAGATCATTGCACGTCTAACGACGTTCCAAGCTATGTTAACTGATGCTCTGAATCAAGTAACAGACTCAGAAGTCATATTCTGGTGGGATAGTCCTCTCCAGTTTGGAATCTGCACCGTTGAGAATCTGCTGGATGAGATTTCGTATGAAGCTCTTCGTATGACTGTTGAGCCTCAAAACCATACCACCAACAAGGTACGCTGCTGCTTCAACCTATCTAATAGAGAGTCATTTCGTCTCAATCTCGCAGTTAAGTTCAGGATTATCCATTCGCATTTACACTCTCTTTGCAAAGCAGGACATGACCTCCGTCTCATAGAGGCAGATCAGACCATAATTAATGATATTTTTGAACCTAGTGAATTCAGGCCTACTATACCCATGTTCTTAGATGATTCAGAGGTTGTGGGTAGGCAGGAGGATGTCAATGCAGTGGTAGAGATGTTACTTGGCTTTGACATTCAAGATTGTCCATCTATCATTGTCATTGTAGGGATGGCCGGGCTTGGGAAGACAACCCTTGCTCAACTGGTGTACAAACACGAGAAAGTTGTCAACAACTTTGGTGATGAGAGAATGTGGGTTTCTGGATTTGCCAATTTCAATGTCGAGAGGATATTGAATGAGATGATCAATTCTCTAACTGGAGTGAAATCTGAGTCCCCTAACATTCAAGGAATAGTGAGAAAAATGCGGGAGAAACTAAATGGGAAAAGGTATTTACTTGTATTGGACGATGTTTGGAGTAGGAGTATAGGAAAATGGGAATGCATGAGAAATTCTTTGTTGGAAATAGGTGGCTCCGAGGGAAGCAAAATCATAGTCACTACCCGCAGTATTGATGTAGTATCGGCGATGATAAATTTTCCAACTCTCACTCGTCAATTGAGTCGACTATCGCCATCTGATAGTTGGGCCATGTTTACGAAAGGAGTATTTGCAAACGGAGAACCAACTCAAGCTTTGGCGGATGTCGGTAAAAAAATTGCGGAGAATTGCAATGGCGTGCCATTCACGATAAAGTCAATAGCAAGCCTACTGTATTCTAGGGAATATGGATGGGAGTCATTCGATCAGTACAGTAGCATATGGTGGTCACTTGGAAATGGTTGGGCGTCGATTGAGTCCTTCAGAATGCGTAGCTCTTTTGTAAATGAAAATGGAATTCTAATGAATTTAAGTTTAGCTTTCAATCGGTTACCATGGCATTTGAAATTGTGCTTTGCATATTGTTCTATTTTTCCAAAGGGTGTTGACATAAAAAAAGACGAGTTGATTCAGCTTTGGATGGCACAAGGATATTTGCGACCTCATGAAGGAACCAACTTGGAAATGGAAGATGTAGGCCATGGCTATTTTGATATCCTGTTGCGCAGTTCTTTATTTCAAGATGTTGAAATGGATGAGTACAATAATATTGAAACTTGCAAAATGCATGATCATGTACATGATTTTGCAGTTCATGTCTCAGAGGGTCACAGTTTGGCTGTGGAACCTATTGAGAATAACACTTTTGATGTTCGACATTTGTCATTGGAACTTTGGGAAAATTCAACCTTAAAATTTCCATATCTGTCTTGTAGAGAAAGACTGAGAACACTATTTATTACACTAAATTCGACTGAATATCTTCCCAAAAACTTTGAGCACAGCAGTCATATACGAGCTCTAGGTTTGTTTGGAGATGTGCAACAGTTGCCTAGTTCAATACAGAAGTTCATATATTTGAAGTATCTTGACCTCTCGGAGACTTCCATTGGAAAACTACCAAATTTTATCACTAAGCTCTATAATTTGGAAACGTTGAAACTACCTTGGTGTTTGACAGAGCTACCAATAGAATTGCATAAGTTGGTTAGGTTGAGACATTTTTGTATAGCTGATACTGTGGAAACTAGGAAATTGATGCCAATGAATATAGGACGGTTGACGTCTTTGCGGACAATACCATTCTTTGTTGTAAGGGAAGGTAGTGGCCATGGAATTGAAGAGTTGGGAAGGTTAAGCAAGCTAAGAGGTAAATTACATTTTTACGATCTCCAACACGTGAAAGACAAGGAAGAAGCAGAAAAGGCTTTCGTGTTAGAAAAGGCAAACATTCAGGAGTTGGGATTTCATTGGGGTGGACTTGGCAGTAAATCCAACAACCACGAGGATGTGTTGGGAGGACTTGAACCTCACAAGAACGTTCTGGGTTTAATACTGGAATGTTTTCAAGGACGAAGATTTCCGTCATGGATGATGAGTAGAGATGCACAGATGCTTCAAAATTTGGTGAAGGTCGAATTAAGGTACTGTACACCATGTGAATTTCCAACCCTCGGACACCTTCCGGCTCTGGAAGTTATTGAAATCGTTGGATTGCAGAATCTGGAGTGTATCCGTCCTGAATTCTTTGGCTACAATGCTGAAGGAGCACCGGAGGCAATAGTGTTTGCAAAACTGAGGAAACTTACTCTGGATGACTTGCCGAATCTTGTAAAATGGTCATCGCCGGCTTGCACGACTACGACGGTGTTCTTTCCATGCCTTGAGGAGTTATGTATTAAGAACTGTCCTCAGTTGATTAAGATTCCAAGTCATTTGCTTTCCTTTCAGGAATTGACTATTTCTTCAATAAATCTTTCTAGTGCTAGAATTGGAAATATGTATTACCCTTCTTTGACCATTTCCTCATCAGATTGGGAGTCAAAGAAGATTGGTGATTTGTTGACAGATGTGTTTGAAAATAGCAGTGAATCTGTAAGAAAGCTGACAATAAGGGGATTAAATGAGCGGTCTTATTTGCCAAAAAAACTAAGGAACCTTCCATCTCTTGAAGAGTTAGCAATTATTGAATGCTCTGATCTAACGTCTATTGCTGACGAAAGTGAAGGATTCAAAGGCTTGACATCTATTCGGCGGCTTTCAATTCACCGGTGCAAAAATTTGGCATTTTTGCCCGAGGGTCTGCTACAAAGGACCCTTGTGACATTAGAAATGGACAGTTGCCCAAAGTTGGTAATGGCCAATCCATATGAACTGCTCAGCCTCACAGCCCTTCAGAGTTTGACTTTACGAAATTGTCCAACCAGCCTTGGAAGCTTGGAGCGTTCTTGGAAGAAGGAGCTTCTCTGCCCTAAAAGCCTTCTAAGATTGGAGATTGGTTCCTTCTCAGAGGATCTTAATTATTTTCCCTGGCCCTCCACAATGTCTTCCATTACCCTTAGATCTCTACATCTATGGGGGTGGGAAAAGCTCAAGCATCTGCCTGATGAACTTCAGCACCTTACTACCTTGAGGGAGTTGTCAATTCATCATTTCAATGGGTTAGAAGCTCTTCCGGAGTGGCTGGTTGACCTTCCGTCGCTTCAGTCTTTGGAGCTCTATAGTTGCAGGAAGCTGATGAGATTTCCCATTCGCCACCTCAACTCTTTACAAATCTTGACTGTTGAAGACTGTCCCCTTCTAAGGAAAAGATGCAAAAAGGGAGTTGGTCCTGAATGGCGCAAGATTGACCACATTCCATTTGTCAATTTTTCAATTGTACCACAAGAATATTCCTGAAACCGGTAATTTCTCTCTCTCTCTCTCCTCTTTCTACTATAATTTATTTCCATCTCTGTGTGTGTGTGTGTGTGTTAATTTTCGAAGCCTTAGCTTTCTTTAGTCTGCTACTGCACCTATTGTATTGTCTTTTCGAAGCCTTAGCTTTCTTTAGTCTCTCTCTCTCTGGGTGTGTGTGTGAGAAATTAGTCACACTGGTCTGGGGAAGTTTCAGAGTTGTTTGAATTCCATAAATGCTTCGTTTGCAATAAAAGTCAAAAATCATATCCCACGACAAGGTTCTAAATACCGGGATACTGTACGGGTTAAAATACTTGTTTCTGTACTAATACAGTATGTATCGATACTGTTGATATAGTGGGTGCCGTTTTTTGGTTTATTGCTATCAATGTTATTTCCCCACATCGGAAGGTATACGTTATGTTCTTCCTAAATTTTTATTGGGGTATGAATTTCGTCTTTTCTGAAATTCTGTTAGATTCCAGCTAAACGTTTTGGATTGGCCAATCATCTTGGAAGTTACAACCCAAAACCAACAAAAAGAAGAAGAAAATAAGTTCACTAAGAACGGAAAAATACCAATCAGGTGTCTTTCTTCCAATTTCAGTCCATATATTTTTACTTTTCTGATTCCTCTTGGCGAGACTAATGATTAATTCCAAAATTTACGACGAATAGTTAAGCAAAAGATTACAAGAAGTGAATAATAGTGAAAAAAATACGAGAGGAACTCCTCGTTTGTCTTTGTCGCAGAGTGCTGCGGTTGAACTTCTCTCCTAGGTTTCTGTTTGTTTGGCATATAGGGTCCAGTCTCTTCTCCCCCTCCACTTGACTTCTAGCTCATTTTGAGCCGCTAGAATTGCTTCTTCCAGCATTGCTAACAACTCTTCCTCCCTTGGCGGTTCTTTCTCCAGAAATTCCATCGTCTCTACATGAGGTGTTTACTTATATTTTCAGCTTCCATAGGGTTTGTGGGCAACTCAAAGAATTACCTCCCTCTATTGTTGCCTATTGTAGAGACTGGGATAGGTCTCCGTTTGGTAATTACTCTTTCCATCCCAAAATGATAGTCCAGTTCGCAAAACGCTAAGTTATTTTAAAAAAATTCAAATGTTTTCTGGCAATTTACTAGATATCAATGAGCTCTTTTAATTCATGAAAAAAGTTTGAACTTTTTCTTCAAAAAATTATTTTATTTTTAAAAAGTTTAAACTTTTTCTTCAAAAAAAATATTTTATTTTTAACTCATCGTTTTGTGAACCGGACTATTATCATTTTGGGCTGGATCTAGGGAGACGTCCATCTTTGACCTATATTTTTTCCAAAACAATAGACCCTTAGTGACTCCCTAACCGGTGTTGTGAGCCGGAAGTTAATGTCCTCCGATGGTCAAAGTCGGTTTCCACTCAAGGGAAAACTGTGGACTAGGAGTGCTAGTCCGTTATTTAATACAATTAGCAAATTTTGACTTGACAGTAATATTTCTTATAGTACCCTATATATTGGATTTCAGATGAAATGTTATGTATGTTCTTCTGATATTTATAGTCAAAATTTGGTCCCCAAACTTCGAGGGTCAGCCCTGTCCTGTGTGATCATAATATGGGGTAGGTCTTGTCCTACTTAGCGATCCTAATTACAGGAATAAATTCCCATACAATACGTGCATCCCATTCTTACTAGAAAATGAGTTTATGAGGTGAAAAAATTATACGAGCTTTCGGTTTTTCTTTTGTCTTCAGTCCATTTCTTACTGACATTTTACTGGTTTTCGGGCACGTCTACTATAGACACGCTTAAAAATAGAAACAACAAACTTTTATGAAGATTTGCTAAAATTTAAAACAATTAGCAAAGTTTGACTTGAAATTTAGACATATTTGAACTTTTCTTAAGCTTTTTTTTTTTTTTTTTAGTTTCCACTGTTTTTATTGAGATTTTTTTTCTTTTTTACTTTAAATAGAGCCCCATCAGATATATGCCAAATTTACTCCGTCGCCACCCTGAGATTTCTACACTTATGGAGATGGGAAAAGGTCAAGCATGTGCCTGATGAACTTCATTACCTTTCTACCTTGAGACAGTTGTCAATTCACGATTTCAATGGGTTAGGAGCTCTTCCGTAGAAGCTGGTTAACCTTTCATCTCTTAAGTCTTTGGAGCTCCATAGCTGCAGAAACCTGATGAGATTTCCCATACGCTGCCTCACCTCTTTACAAATCTCGACTGTAAAAGACTGTCCCCTTCTAAGGAAAAAGATGCAAAAAGGGAGTTGGTGCAGAATGGCGCAAGATTGACCATATTCCATTGGTCAATATTTCATTTTGCTACTTAAGAATACTCCCGAAACCTGTAATTTGTTTCTCTGTTTTCCCGTGTCATTGCTCTATCTCTCCTCTCGTTTATAATTCATTTCCATCTCTCTCTCCCTTTCTCTCCATGTTATATTTTTTTAAGCCTTAGTTTTCTTCTATTCTGCTATTGCACTTATTGTCAGTTTCGGTGTATATTGGCTTTTGGGATTTCCAGACGTGTGTGTGGCAAGCTGAAGTTTAATGGTCGCCTCTGCAGTTCTCCCATTAAAGATGAAGCATGAAAAGTCTCCTGCCAATACCAACTAAAGTGAGTTTTCCTTAATTGAAAAGTCTTCTGCGGTTTCCTTGGTTTGCATTTTCGAGACTAAGATATCTGTCAAAGTGTAAACTTGATTCTGCTCCCAAGGTTTTCTTTCTACACATCTAACTGTTGGTGAACATTAACCCAAAATACATGCACATAAACAACTTGTGCGCATTTATTCAGAAGAAAAGACAAAATCAAATTCTCCCACCTCAGGCGATCGGAATTATTCCTTTTATAATAGTAATATGATTCTTTTAAAACGGACATGGTTTGTCCACTCTCTCTTTAAAAGGATTACATTGTGCAATTGGCCAATTGTGGGTCCATGCCGGGTCATTTTCATTATCGGAACAGTTCATGTTGCAAAACTCATTCAGAACATGAGCTATGTAAAAAAATTGTGTTAATTGAATTCTGACGGTGATTGTGGACATCATGATATGACACTATTCAGCAAAATGGGATTTTTTTTTTTACTTTGGTTATAGAAGTACTTTTTAATCCTTGAAGTGAAGCAGACATATACAACTGATGACAATACTGAAAGTATTAAATGAGATCATGCTAGCACCTCTTTGCATTAATTTCCAAAACTCCTATAAAAGATATGTGCCGTTGCGTTTATCAGCCATTTTGCGTGCTTGCTTTCTGTTTCCAAATGCTTTGAGGTACTGCACGACGAGGAAAGGTCTTATTCTTGGATGATTCATTTGGAAACATTTCTCTCAGTTACTGTTGTCCTCGGCCCTGAATTCTATCTGTCTTTGCTCAAATTATGTAAGAGTTTTTTTTTATTGCAGTTGATATTGCATATTGTTTGTCCAGACTTGATGAGCTCATATTGAAGCGGTTGTTGATTGCTAAGAAGCAAGAAACAAGTTGCACAAAATCAATGCCAGAAAAGAAGATAGTTGAATCTAGAAAAGAAAAGTAGTCCAGGGGACTAAGATGGTGTGTTGTGTCTGACACCTGTTGGACACCGACATTCCTAGTGCAGGCTATAGGAAGTGATGCACCAGCCCACACTTAAAAATTGTGTTTGTTTAACAATGGAATAGGTGAGGTTTCTCTGTAAATAGACACTTCTAATCTATGTAATATCAAATATATTGGTTTGTATTGGATATTACTGTACCATCTGTATCAAATATCAATCATAATAGCATGTAATGTAATCAATTTACAAGTTGTTTTTTGAGATTTCTGTTTCTTATATTTAAATGTCTTTGATGGGTGTTTATTTGCCATACCAGCACAGTTATCAGGCCTAGTCACTGGTGTTGTTTCGAAGAAAATCCTGCCATATGCCACAGACTAATTAACCAGTCTTGTGCTCAGTATTACAAGGTTTTAAACTACGTTCTTAACTTCTTGCTGCTGACTAAGAAACTCAATTCCTGGTTTTCTTTGCACCTCGCTCATTTCGTGGTTCCAATCGTGTCACAGGCTATAGCTACCGCTGCTGCTTTGGCAAAGAAGTATGGGGCTGACGTTACTGTCGTAGGTATGTTCTAATTTTCCTTCATATTGTTGTACGTTTGGCAATGCCTCGAAATAGGGGAACTTTGTTGTGATACATTT
Organism: Gaultheria prostrata; assembly: GCA_036023075.1. NCBI lineage: Eukaryota > Viridiplantae > Streptophyta > Magnoliopsida > Ericales > Ericaceae > Gaultheria > Gaultheria prostrata. The sequence goes on along the minus strand of JAXBDA010003357.1, from coordinate 23,059 downwards.
CTTGTAAAGTAAGCTTTTTCTTGCAATATCTAAAGGAATGCTGAACTACTTGTTTTTTACAGTCATTGATGAAAAGCAGAAAGAATCATTGGCAGAGGATGATATCCAACTCCCTAGAATACGATGGCATCTGTCTGAAGGCAGGTTTACGCTCTCGTACTAATGTGTTGATATATATTGTATAAATATCGCAGTGAGATTACGTTAATTTAGTGGAACCAAACAGAAATAGAGAGGTCCGTGACCCCATAATGTTGGTCCTATCCTAAGTCACATAATTTGCTTGTGTGTGCGCGAGTGGGAGCGCAAGCGTGTAAGCGTATATAAATCACATCTCAAACAACTAAAATTTGTGAGTGTGAGGATTGAGACCGCGAGCATGGTGCGAGGATTAAAGAGCGGGAGTGCAGGGCATTTTGAAGGATTATGTGACTAAGGTCCTACCTGCAATGGAGCAACAACCCAGCAGGGAAACCAACCATTGAAACAGAGACCAGAGGAAAGAGCAAAAGCTCAAGATAGGAAAAAATTCCCAAAAAAGAAAAACAAACCATAGGGTATGCTTCTTTTCCTTCTTCTAGCTAAAGGGTTTTTGTACTCTATTATTGGACAAGTAGGGTGTATCTCTTACTTACATGAGTATTGTAGGATGGTTTAGGTACGTATATGCGCCGCCACGTCTGGTTGGTTGTAAAAGGCGTTCAAGAATTGGGATTGGTTTAATAATCTTCGTAGTCATATGGTTAACTTAAAGTTGGAAACTGTTGAAAGATCATCACCACCTCTCTTGAGTTTTCCGGAGTCTTCCAGACATCACCGGAAACTTCCGGTCTATTCCGGAAACATCTAGACTTCTCTAGAATGCTCTGGAATCTTCTAGAATTTGCTAGAGACTTCCGGACACTTCCGGAATACTATGGACTATACTAGAACTTTCCGGAAGGTACTAGAATGTTCCGGAACATGATGCAAGCTTACGGGCTTCACTAGAAGTATCTAGAAGCTTGGAGAAATGTGTGCTTCTAGAATAATCTATTGGTGCCTATAAATAGGCATGAGGTCTCCATTTGTAGATGTAAGAATGCAAGAGAGAAAGTGTCCAATGTAAGAAAGCAAGTGAGAGAGTCCAAGCAAGGAGCAAGTGAGATACTCCAAGTAAAAGAGTGAGTGTCCAAGTGTGAGGTGTCCAAAGTACTAAAGAGTTTGTGTCCAAATTGTGTGTGTACTAACTCTTGTGTAAAAGAGTCATCCTGTGAATGTGATAGTGTGTGTTGTTGTACACAAGTTAAGTGTACGAGTGCTTGTAATCAATAAAATTACATTTGTTTGTTGTGTTCCAACTCCACAGAAACTTGGATCATGACACTTACCCATAAAGAAACTGGAATCGTGACACTGTTTTTTGGCAACACCACCGACAATTATAAGCCGGTTTATTTTTTTCCATGATTTTTTTTTTAGTAGAAGTTTCAATCAATTTCTTATTGCACTTTCTGTTCCAAATTCGGCAGGAAGGGATTAAGGAATTGAAATTGTTAAAGCAACTTGGGGAAGGGTTCGGCAGGGAGGGATTTAAGGAATTGAAATTGTTAAAGCAACTTGGGGAAGGGGAAGAAGCCAACAGCCATCATCTGTGAGATTGCTGATGACATGAGTTTGGATAAAGTCGTTATGTGCATGAAAGCAATCCATTCCAAGCATGTGGATGCTAACCTTTTGGCGGCATTCATCCCTTGCCCTGTCTTACTTTTGCCACTTTAGTGTATTTCCTACGGCCATTTCGGTTGAAGTTTGAAAATCTTTTTCTGATTTCATTTTCCGGGAACTGTAAAGCGCTCTCTCTCTCTCTCTCTGATAAGTAGCACAGTAGCACTGGTCTGGGGAAGCTTTGGAACTGTTTGAACCTGAAGAGCTGAAATTTTCATTTGGAAAAGAAAAAAAAAATGCCCATTATGTTCAAGCTCCAGTCTGGACTGTGTTTTTTTGACGTAGAATGATGGGATATATTTGATTTGTTTACATATGTGAATCACCAATTTGTTAATGCTGAAATGATATCACCAGGTGCAATTCCCATACATGAAAACTAATGACCTTGTGCTATTGAACTGTTTTAGGACAGCATTTGGGCTTTGAATATGCATTTAAGGTGGAAGGAGTGGACTGCATAAGGGTTTTGTTATTGTTGTTGGGTTTCAAGGAGGTAATCACTCTTCAGTGAGGCGTGTGCGTAATCACTCTTCGGACACCAAGTTCTCAAAAAAGAGTGGAAAATGAAATCAATAAACTGTTTTACTTTCCCGTATATTCCTCTAAGTCTTTACACGCTTATTATTTGAAAGCTTCCACCAAATCTCAGGACCTTATTTTTAAGTTCCAAACAGTAGTAGCCTTCATTCTTTAACGCATAGCAAGCTGGTAACACTGGGCCGAGGACTCGCTTGTGGATTTGGGTGGTGTTAATGTGAATAAAGGACATAAAAGTGTGAAAAGTGTTTTGAAAATAGTGAAATATGCATTAAGAAGCTAACTTTAAGGGAAGGTTTTTTGAAGGCTGGTTGGTTTTCTGATTCGGGTTCTGCTGTTGCGGGAATAAATCAGGGAGGGATTGAAGCTCGTGAAGATGCGGTGAATCAGTTGGATGCTTCAGATTTGGATGGTCATCAAGCTATGGGTGGTGTAACTGTAAATGCTTTATCAGACGATATTTCTTAGGAGGAGTTTGGGGGGGCCTTTTGGATTCATTCTGTTGAATGGGCGGCGGATCAGCTTAATATTCCTGTGCAGTCAGTGGATGGTATGGCGCAGAAAGGGGTTTTGGAGAATGTTGTCCCTCAACAACCTCCTCAGGGGTCATGAAGATTCTTTGCTGGAACTGTAGGGGGATGGGCCAAGCCCTTACAGTTCGAACAACAAAGGACTTGGCCCGACAGCACGGAGAAAATTTGCTTTTCCTTATGGAGACTAGGTGCTGTCTGAGTAGGCTCCAAGATTTGGGGCTTAGTTTGGGTTATAAATTTTGTACAAGGATGGACTCTGTTGGGACTGGTGGGGGTCTCTGGGCTGCTAGGGATGATTGCTACAAGTTAGTGCTGGTATATAGGTGTTGCAATTATTTACTGTTTCAAGTCACGGATGAAAGAGGTATGGAGTGGGCTTTGTGTCTACTGTATGGACACCCTAAGTTGGGCGAAAGGAAGGGGGTCTGGGAGTCTTTAAAAGGGCATCTAATTCAGCTGAATCTTCCTATTTTGATAGCGGGGGACTTTAATCAGGTTTTGTATACTGAGGAGAAGTTAAGCTCCAATCAAAGGGCTATTGGAGGCATGATGTGGTTGAAAGATTTTGTCTGCCAGTTGGATTTGGATGATCTTAGATCATTTGGGGTGTTCTACACGTGGACTAACAATAGAAGAGACCAGGAGGTTACTTATGAGAGACTTGATAGGGCAATGGCTAATAAAGACTGGCGTTCTTTGTTCCCTAAAGCTGCTGTGTTGTGTTTGCCGATTCAGCGTTCTGATCATGAGCCTATGGTTGTAGATACACATTGGGTGGAGAAGCTGAAACGTCGACCAAAGCGGTTACTTTGGTTAAGGGGTGAGGGGGTTCGTCAAATTGTCGCGCGGGTTTGGAGTATGCAGTTTTCTGGATCAGGTGGTTATCAGCTTAGGCGAAAGGAAAATGTTCTCTTGAAACATCTGCGGAACTGGAAGGATTTATCGTACAATTCCATGAGGAAAAGAATGGGTATGGTGCGTGGCAGATTGGAAGAAATTCAGCGTGCAATTGCGGGTTGGGGTGGTGATGCGGAGATGGGTTGGCAAGCTAGGGGCAGTGGATCAAGTTTGCAAGGATTGCTGAGTGAAGATAGATGTTTGCGAGAGGAGTTGGATAATCTGATGGGCGTGGAGGAAGTTTTTTGGGCCCAACGTGCTAAGCAGCGGTGGTTGCGGGTTGGGGTGGTGATGCGGAGATGGGTTGGCAAGATGGGGGCAGTGGATCTAGTTTGCAAGGATTGCTGAGTGAAGATAGATGTTTGCGAGAGGAGTTGGATAATCTGATGGACGTGGAGGAAGTTTTTTAGGTCCAACGTGCTAAGCAGCAGTGGTTAAGCCTGGGAAGCAGAAATACCAGGTACTTTCATTAAGCTGCATCTACAAGGAGTAATAAAAACCGTATTGTTTGTCTCAAGAATGAGGAGGGAGTTTTTGTCTCTGACCCTCAGGAAATTATGAATTTATTTGTCAATCATTTTCGTAATATCTTTGGTGCTAGTGATGGACGACATGTTGTTTTGTTGATATGGGGGTAGGGGGCAATGATGGGACCAGTGGGTTGCAATTTGATTTGCTTTCCTCTCTTAATGCCCGGCTTTCTGATCATGAGAGAGCTGAACTTGATCAGCCTTTTCATGAGAAGGAAGTTGAGATGGCGGTTTTCCAAATGGGTGGTTTAAAAGCGCTGGGTCCTGATGGATATATTGTGGCGTTTTATCAAAAAAACTGGGACTTGGTAGGTAAAGAAGTGTCTAGGGTGGTGTTGGTGTTTTTGCATTCGGGAGTTATGTTGAGGGAGATCAATCATACTTTCATTACTCTCATTCCCAAGATTCCAAGTCCTGCGACTGTGAATAATTTTAGGCCTATCAATTTATGCAATGTTATTTTCAAAATTATAGCGGAAGTCCTTGTTAAAAGATTGCGGAAGGTGTTGGGTAATCTAATCTCTGAATGTCATAATGCTTTTGTTCTGGGGAGGCATATCTCTGATAATATTTTTTGGCGCATGAGATTACGGAGTATATTAGGCATAGAAAGCGTGGCAATAAGATGGCTTTTGCGCTAAAGTTAGATATGAACAAGGCTTATGATAGAATAAGCTGGGTGTTCTTGGTGGAAGTTTTAAAAAGAATGGGTTTTAGTCCGAAATGGGTTGATATTATCAATCAATGTGTCTCAACGGTCTCTTTTGAGATTTTGTTCAATGGAGAGAGGTCGGAGAGGTTTAGACCGGTTTGTGGCTCAAGGCAAGGGGACCCGCTATCCCCCTGTCTTTTTGTCTTAGTAAGTCAAGTTCTGTCCTCGTCGCTTTCCTATCTGAACTCTTGTCAGATTTGTAGGGGAGTTGTAATGAGTTCTACGTCTCCCCGGGTCTCTCATTTGCATTTTGCTGATGACAGCTTCTTCTTTATAGAGTTCGAGGAACCGCATGTGCGGTGTTTTAAGTGGTTATTAGACGAGTATTGTAGATTGGCGGGTGGATCAGAAGGTTAATGTTGCCAAATCTGAGATTTTTGTCAGTCCCAATACGAGGTCTGATGTGAAGGATTTTTTACGTGAGGTGCTTCGGGTAAGGGTGGTAGACAAACCAAGAATTTATTTGGGTGCAGAATTGGATTTTACTAGAAGGAAGGGTGATTTATTTAAAAAAGTGGTGAATAGAATTGACATGAGATTAGCTAGCTGGAAGAAGAATTTTTTGGTGTTTGCGGGGAGGGTTGCGCTGGTTAAACATGTGTTGTCTACCATCCCTATTTATTTGTTTTCAGTTTTCCGGGCGCCTAATAATTTTGTTCATAAAATTAGAGGTGTTATCATAAGATTTCTTTGGGGAAAAGGTGATGGAGTTGGTATCTCGTGGATGAGATGGTCAAAGTTGTGTAAACCAATGGGCCAAGGGGATTTGGGTTTGCAGGATCTTGGGTGTTCCAATCAAGCGTTGTTAGCTAGGACTGCGTGGAGGTTGCTGGACTGTAGGGATAGTTTGATAACCAAGGTTTTGTTCGGCAGGATGCTCTTGGGGGTGGAGGAGTATCTTACGGGGAAGAGACTTATTGCTAAAAGGTCTTAAGTGGGAGCTATGAAATGGGCAAGAAATAAGGGTGTTTAAGGATGAGTGGATAAATGGGATTGATAATCCTTATGTGCGTCATGAAGTGCCGAGTTCTCTTAGTGACATGAAAGTAGGTGCCATGGTGGATTGGAGAACATATTCTTGGCACAAGCCGCTAGTAGAAGCGTTTTTTCGGCCAGAGGTTTCGCAGAGGATTCTTTCGGTCTATGTGTCGAGTGGGGGTAGGTGTGATCGCTTGTATTGGGCCCGGTCAAAGAATGGTGAGTTTACTGTCAAATCAGCCTACTCCTTGGCTATTTCTTCGAAATATCCGGTGGAGTGGAATGGTGAATCTGTCAAGTTCTGGAAGAGGTTGTGGGATTTAATCTTCCTCCCAAGTACGGGCTTTTTGTTTGGAAAGTTTTACATGGTATCTTAGCGTTTAAGGATGGTCTTAGAAGAAGGAATATGATGAATGATAGACTGTGTTCACTGTGCGGGGTTGCAGAGGAAAGAGTGGATCATTCATTTGCTCAGTGCATGTTTGCAGTTTTACATGGTATCTTAGCGGTTAAGGATGGTCTTAGAAGAAGGAATATGATGAATGATGGACTGTGTTCACTGTGCGGGGTTGCAGAGGAAACAGTGGATCATTCATTTGCTCAGTGCATGTTTGCTAAAAAACTTTGGCATAGCTCTTGTTTGAGGTTTAATTTTGGTGTAAGTGGCTTGAGGATGTCATTGGTGGGGATGTTATGTGCAAGTTTGTATGCGTGTTATGGGAAATTTGGTGTGCTCGGAATCGGGCATGCTATGATCTAGCTACACCTACTATTGATTGTTGTATTGCAAATATTGATTATAGTTTGTCTTTGTTGTTGAACACTCGGACAGAGCGGTGAAGTGGTGGAGCTATGGTCGAAAGTGGTCGCTCGCAAATTGGTGGAAATACAGCTTATTGTGTGGACCGGTGTGAGGATGTTTCACAGGTAGTGAAAGTGGCAGTCGATGGAGCATGGCGCAAGGTGTCGTGCAAGGGAGTGGCTGCTTGGTCTGTATTCAATTCCCCGTCTCAGCTTTTGGCAAAAGGTTTTACTCATGTGTATGCTTTATCATCCACGGTGTAGAAGCTTTGGCAGTTTTGCAAGCTTTAAGATGGGCGAAAGCAACGGGATTGTTGATGGTGCAGGTTATGACGGATAGTTTAGAGGTGATTCATGCTTTATGTAATGTTCTTGATGCCGATGTCTTTATTAGAAATGTTGTTTTGGATATTCTAGAAATGGTTTCCTATTTTGACTATGTAAAGATTATCAAGGTCACCCGTCAAGATGTGAGAGATGTTCATAATCTTGCACGGAGTCGCCTTTGTAATAGTTAGGTCTTAATGTCTTAATATATGTTTTCCTTTGATCAAAAAAATACTAATTGTTTTATAATTAGGCGTCCGAGCCTGCTAGCATTCGCCTCAACTTTTTTGCAATTTTATAATAAAATATTGGGCAAATTAGCTTTTATGGTTTGAAATGTTTGACCTTTGTGGAATTGATTGCACAACAATTGTGTTTATTGTTGTCCTTACTGAAGTTCAAAGTTCATATTTCTTTACTCTTTCACCGGACATGACAAGTGGTATAAATTTGTTGGGGCGCACAACTCATAGAACCCATGATCCAAAAATCACTTAACCAAATATCCACACAAATCAAATCCTGAATTACTGGCTTGAATATAGGATTAGGTCAAGATGCCACCTGTAACGACCCGCGCCAACTGACCTGCTAACTTTTAGCCCAATCACGTGGCTAAAAAAGTTAACTTCGAATTATACAGTAGCTCGTCGGGTTTCATTATATATCATATTCATTTCCCCTTACTGATGTGGGACTACAAGATGGACTCACACATACAACGATGTGTAGCCTAATCTATGACTTGCCCCTAAAAGTTATAGTTTTGGGGGTTGCACGGTGCAGCGTCTCCTTCTCGCTACAACAACCGGGAGTCCCATTTTTACATCATTCCATACATACACGAGCTTCCCGAAGCACCAGTATTTCCACTCACGAGAGGCAACAAATTCCAAAAAAGGGTGACAAACCTTTCACGTGCAATGCACGTGCAGATACTAGTAGTCTATTCTATTCATAAACAGGGAGCAACTTTTGGTGAAGAAGGGAGAGCAACTTCTACTCTAAAATTGCCCAAAGAAAAAACAGAATTTGACAACAGAACACTTCTTCTTATCCTAATCCAACTTCAAGGGATAAACATGGATGCTAACAGTTACCCTTCCCCTATTGGCAACTTCCATTCCATAACTGCAATAGCACGTCGACTTTCTTTTCAATCACGTCTCCACTCTTCCATTAATTTTCCCCTTTTAATCAGTTTTGTTGTAATGCCATTGGAGAAAAATGTAGCTATATATTTCCCGACGTCAGGATCAATTGTCATCCCTAGGATCAATTACCCGTTACCCAAAAAAATAGAAAAAACTCTACCCTATCGGATAGGGGTGGGCGGGTTCGGGGCGGAACGGATTGAATTGTCATCCCTAGAACCAACTACAGAATTTAGTCGTGCAACTGCATTCTGGTTCTTTTTGTGTATTTTCTCCTGCTTTCTCTCTTTTTAACACTATTCTCTCTTTTTAACACTATTTTTTTTTTGTGTATCTAACAATACTCATGGTGCACATGGAAAGCGTGTGCAAGTCGGACTTTGACAAAAAAGAAAAGGAACAAAAGTATCCGACTTATCATTTGATCGTGTGTGCATTGTATTCTTTTTTAATATGGAAGTATAATTTCGGACATCAATACCAAGATGGGGCATCATAGTTTGTGGTAGGCGTGTTAGAGCAAGTACAAAAGATTCAGTATATACGCAAAATTAGGTAACATGGAGAGCTTGGCACCAAATCCTGATCACCTGCAGCAAATTGTTAGATTTCGGCTCGATTTTGGAGTTCACAGCATGGTTGGTCCGACCAAGCAATTCCAAGCAATTCTGGACAAAATTGCAACTTGCAGCACCTTTGGTCCGGACCAACGTGACCAAGGTCCGGACCAACGTATCTGGCTGGTTAGTTTTGGCTGCAGTATGTCTAGTCCGGACCACCAAAAGCTTGGTCCGGACCACCGAGTCCGTTTCTGCTCATTTTAGCCGATTTTGTTCTGTTTTGATCATGCCTTAGACTTCCTAAAGAATTATTTCCTTGTTAGTTTATATCTTCAGGTGCAAGGAAATCTGTTTGAAGGTATTGGCTTTATGAAGGATTCTGTGGATATTTAAGCATTGCTCTCTCCATTAGGGTTTAGACTGCTTGAGTGCATCCCTTTGAGAGCCCCTTAGGGGTCTGATCTGAAAGTTAGGGTTCTTGGTATGATCTTCATTAGTTTTTGGTTGCCCCTTTCATGGTGAATTTTGAAGGCCTTCGGCCATCAGGGCCACTCTTTTATTGTTTTCCTTGGGCCACCCTCTCTCGCTCCTCTCTCTCTCATTTCTCTGTTTCCGCCTTGTAGTTCTTCCCCTTTGACACAAGGATATTACAGTATAAAAATAATAATATTCTAAAAGAAAAAAGGTAGAATAGATACTCCTACGGATCAATATTGTTGAAGTATTAATAGAGATTTGAGACATATGAGTAGGTAAAAAAAATGTGCACCGTTAACTAGTCGTTTTTCACAAAATTTGCCTTTGTTTGGGTTGCTCTTACGAATGGAATCTTGCAATAGTAGCAATAAGAAACAGTAGGCACGCACAATAATTTGAGCCTGTACGGTCCAAAGTGGCGTAATAATTTGAACATGTTGGGTCTAAAATTGATGTTTGTTTGTTTTTTTTCCCATTTGAATTGGTCAAAAGTTGATGTGCTTAAAGGAATTTTGTCCTTTCGGAATGTTACTTGAAGGAAAAATGATACTTTTAATGATTTGTCGGATATAAACTAACCTAAAATTTAAAAAAAAAAAAAAAACGATGAACGTTTATCAAAGTATGCTAAAATATAAAACAATTATAACAAACTTCGGCTTGACATTTAGACGACCTAACTCTTCTTAAGTGGAGTATTTTTCATTTTTATTGAGAAAATGTTATTTTATTTTTCCTCTAAGTAAAGCTACATCGGATATATGCCAACAAGTGAATAAATTGTCCACATTTGTGATAAAGTTAATTGAAGACAAAAAAACGAATTTTGACATAATAATCAAAGATAATAAAATTGAGTTTTTCTCCGGAATAAAACCAAGCATACCATGCATGGAATAAAATGTTGACTTGTAGAACCGGTTACTCATGTTCATACTTCATAGTATATGGACTGACTCTTGGGGGTAATAAAGTTTTGAGAATCTAATGGCAATTCACATCGAATAAGGGAAGGTTCTCAAAACCCGGTTCGGAAACCCCAACCAAATAAGGCCCAAATGTCCCAAAAGCGAGTAATATATTATCCGTAATGTGATGTTCCAACATCTTTATTCGCCATACAATTTATTAGATTTTACAAAAATATGTGGTGGATAAAGATTTGTCACTACGTACGGTTTTCCAAAACCATGAAATAATGGGGAAAATAATTTTTACGTCCCCTATTTTGATAATCTGGTTTTTTCCTGTAATAAAAAATTTACATATAAAAATTTCACTACAGCATAAAAAATGGTGTGCAATTATCAAAATAGGAGGTGTTAAAGTCACTTGCCCCTTGAAAAGTGAAAAGCATGCAATAATTCCATGAGATATGCATCAGAGCTGGATTCCAACCGTGGTAGGGATAGGTGTTAAAATCGCTTGCCAATAATTGTTCCCTAAAAGTGAAAAAGCATGCAATAATCTTTCTGCTGGTACTTTTTAAAATGTGTTTTAAGGCTGCACTTTATAATCATATGAGAGCAAATTTCAATCCATCCTTAGGAATTACTCTCTGAGCCATGTTTAGAATATGAGAAACATTTTTTTAATTTTTTTGACATGTATTTTATAAGAAAACAATAGACCGTTATAGATATCCCGACTGGTATTGTTAAGTATTTTGTTGAGTATTTTTTTTTTAAATAATAAATATATTTTCAAACAATAAACATTTCTCTCTCGCTCTCCAAATATCTAATATATCTCCTTATATTTTTTTTTCAGCTTTTACTTTCTTTTTTTTTTTTTTGTTTTTTGATCAGCTGCTTTTACTATTTTTATTGAGAAAATTTCTATTTATTTCCACTCTAAATTGTCCAAATTTTAAAATACTTATTGAACACTAAACATACGAATTTGGAAATAATCAATGATAGTACAGTAGTAAAAATGAGTTTGTCCTCTAGAATAATAAAATCAATTACTCTCCTTATATATGAACAGACTGTTGAGGATAACTTTTGAGAATCCATAAATCAATAATTGTTGTACTATTTGTATTGAATATCAATCATAATAGGCATGTGTTATGATATACTTTACTTTTTTTTTATTTGAGATTGCTGTTTCGTATATTTAAATGTCTTGTTTCGTATATTTAACTTTTGTGTTATGATATACTTCGTTATTGGACAAGTAGGGGTAGTTACTTTGCACTTATTACATACTTAGAGTACGATGGCATAGGTATATGCGCCGTGTCTGGTTGGTATAGTAAAAGGCGTTCAAGAATAGGTATTGGTTGCATAATCATTGCAGTCTTATGGTCGAATTTAAGTTGGAAACTTTGGATGATGTTATTGACCCATAAAGAAGGTTGGAATCGCGACACTTTTTTTGTTAATTACATTGCAGTTATAAGCTGATCATTTATTCATTTGCGCTGATTTTTTTAGTTGAAGTTCAATCAATTCTTATTGCTCTTTCTGTTTCGAAACACGACACGGAGATTTCAGGAATTCAAGTTCTTACATCGACCTAGGGAAGGGAAGAAGCCAACATCGATCATCGGTGAGATTGCTGATGACATGAGTTTGGATTTAGTGGTTATGAGCATGGAAGCAATCCTTTCCAAGCCTGTGGATGCTAACCTGTTGGCGGAATTCATCCCTTGGCCCAGGCGGACCGAGGGGTGCAAGGAGGTGTTTGGTCCACGTACTCTCCTCAATTTTCTTCCTATATATAGCATATTTTTAAATTTTTTAGTAAAATTACTGAAGAGTAATCCCTACAAATTATGTGAAATTCACAATACTGCGTACACCACTAGCTTGGCTACTACATTGTAGAGTATTCCCTATGGCCAGACGGCCAGTTTGGTTGCAGTTTCAAAATCTTTTTCTGTTGTCATTTTCCGAGACCCGTAATCTCTCTCTCTCTCTCTCTCTCTCTCTCTCATAAGTGGCACTGGTCTGGGGAAAGTGTGGAATTGCTTGAAGACCTAAAGTGCTGAAATTATTTTTTAAGGACAAATAAAAAATCATGCTTTTTATTTTTAAGTACCATGCTTGAAAAGTACTAATTATAGCATCCTTATCAAGAATACTAAATTTAACCTCAAAAATACATTTTATACTTTAGTAAGTTTTTTAAAAACTCGGAAAATCAGACTTTTATTTTAACTTCACTATATTAAACTATTTTTTCTTTCTACTCATACTCCTAAAAAAAAAAAAAAAACACTACACCTATCAATATCTCCCACCTGTCAAGAAAAGTAATAAAAAAATGGAAGGTGTGTGAACAGTTGTTCCTCATTTTCGTTAACTTATGGTAGCTTTCACAAATTGTTAGAGCATCCTTATCGGGAACACCAAAATTTTCACTAAATTTAACTTCAAAAACACCTTTTATAAATTAGCAAGTCATTTTATCAAAAACTCACAAAATCAGACTCTCTATTTTAACTTTACTATATTAAACTATTCCACTCAAATCTATAAAATAAAAAATAAAAAATTTGCCTAAAGCAAATCCCCCCGCCTGGGGAGATGTTTTTGGTTCAGAAAGTGTGGTCCCCTCCCCCTCTCTCATGTTCCTCCCCCTCTCTTCTGCCTGAACAGCAGCAAAAAAATCAATAAAAAACAAAAGGTGCGTGAACAGTGCCGCACCAAATTTGGTGCGGTACTATAGCAAAAATAATTTGGTGAGGAAAAGTAGAGAGGCTGATTTTGGTGGGTTTTTGGGGGGTTTGGCCAAATGAGGATGCTCTTAAGCACACCAAAGGAAGCTGATTTTCTAAGATTTTTGGGAGTTTTCCTCTCTATTTTAACTCAAAAGATGGTTTAAGCTGATATTGATGCTCAATAGTCTGATTAACAAATTAGATGACTGCTTTTGGTTGGATAGATTTATGAGAAGAGAAGGATAAGAACAAATTTTCTGTTTACTAACAGGTTACCCAAGTTTATTGATCGTGCCGTTTCCGTACCGAAAATAATTTATAAAGACGAAACAATTACTACTACTCAAAGAATAGGGACAAATATTTCGAGTATCGCTCCTCGGGGATTAAAAGGCTAAGCTGCAGTTATTTCAATCGATTTCTAAATTAATTCGAGAAAAGAGATTTTGATTGGGTTTCCTAAATTAATGAAAGCTAGATTAAAAACAAGCAATTAAAAAGTAAAGAGATTCGATGAGAGAAAAGTCTAGGGTTTCGAATCCACTTGCCCATTTTGCAACCTAGATTTATTTCGATTGAAGGATTGCTTATTCGGATTCACCGGATACCGTTAGGGTTTGTGAGGCCTAGCGATATCTCCAAAAAAATATTCATGTATCATCAAGCGGCATAGATCATCTCCTCCTAGCACGAATCGTCTTACTAGTACGGTCCGTCTCTATGGCACGGACCGTCTAATAGCACGACGGGTCTTACGATAGTATAATCTATCATAGTCAATTACCACAAATTCAATTAAGCCAGTTGCATGAAAAAGTATTTGAAACCGTGGATATCAAACACATAATTAGATGGGAAAAAATTAAACCAATTTCATTAACATGAAATCATCTAAATCACACAACCGAATCTGAATACTAAATCCAATAAAAACTACGTTACTCGGAGTACAAGCTTCATCTACACCCTAGAGAATGGTTTAGCCGGCCATTAGAATTGTTGAGACTGTCTCTCCGTTGTGCGTGATCTGTGCTATGCCTGATATCCCTTCTGATGTTATATGCCGTCCTTTTTATAATGATATGTGCCGCACCACGTTTCTTGCCTCCCAAGTTGTTGCTGTCTGTGGTCTCTCCTAAGCCCTAGCCGACCTTCTTGCTCATTAAGTTGGGCCCAACCTCTTCTTTTAATTCTCTGGTTGCTTCGCATGTGTACAAGTTAAGGCAATTGTTGATCCACCATCATGCATGTGTAATTGAACCCATTTTGTTGGCTGACCCAATACCACGTGCAAGTCCAAAGTTTGAAGTCTAAATTTCCATCACATGGTAAATTGATTAGGTGCTTCTCATTGTTGCTTTCCATGGTACATTGGTCCACAAATTAATTTGATCACGGGCTTTGATTCGAAAACAAATAAAATCCAACTTTTACGCTTATAATATCAAAGCCTCTAGGTATCTACAAAAACACGCAAACAAAGTATTATACTCCCAATAACAAAATAAATAGACTTTGCAAGGGTAAATTAAAGGGTGCTTATGTGGACATTTACGCCTTTATCATTTATATATGAAGGGCTCATTTGATTGTCGGATAAAGTGGGATTAAAGACGAGGATAGATGAGACAAGTGAGATCCACATGTTTAGTACCCCTTATGAGATTCTATTTTCATGAAAAGTCCAGAGTTATCTAGTCTCTTCCCTAATACCATGTGCAACAAACACCAAACTATAAATAAATAAAGAGGGAACTTTTTTTTGGCTCCAGTACAACATGAAAGAAAGACAAGAACAAAGATAAACAACAAAAAGAAACCGCCCTCTAAATTGGAGAAGAAATATCCGAGGAAGCTGCAACTTGGACCGAGTGTGGGAGCTGATCGCCTAACAATGTCCCCGTAAAATTTAGTCTGAAAGCCCACTGAGTCATCTCATGAGCGGCACTATTTGATCATAACGAGGCTTGCCATCAATTTAAAGGCCAGGACAAGAAACCTAAACCTTTGGTGGCAAGGGGGGCCATCACCAATGGACAGCCATTCACTTTGTTTTCGATTGTTGTGTTTAGGGGTATAGTCGAGCCATCGTACTTTACTTAACGAGCCTCCTAAACCGAGCGGAGCCTATATAAATGAGTCGAGCTTTACCGAGTTCGTTTACTAAACGAGCCTAAAACTCAAGCTCGAGCCAAGGTTTTAAATAACAGTTTCACGATGCGTAACAATAACGGTTTGAGTGTAACGGTTTCAGTAGTATTGAGCGTTATGTAACGGGAATCGGGTGAAACAGTCGTCAATTTTTAAAAATCATTTCTGTCAAAAAATAATTTTAAATTGCTTAAATAACCCGTAATGGTTGAGTATCGACAGTGAACCGGTCCATGAATAGTGAATCGGATATGGACCCATACGTACGAGATCTGGCCAATACGCATGCGATTTTTATTCTCACCGGTATACCGGAGTGTAACGGTATCGGAGAGCCCCAAAACTGTTACGTAGCGACTGATACGTTACATTACGGCCATTATTTAAAACTATACCTCGAGCTAAGCTTGATGACTAAACGAGACAGCCAAAAACTGCCCACAAGCAGCTCGATTCGTTTGCGGCACCTCTAATTATGTCGCAAGCATTATTGCATCAATACATCAATATCAATCGGGGTGGTGCATCGCAGTTGGATCCCATTCGTCGTAGGAGTGTTGACTGTGATTTTATCATGAGTGGAATCTTGCAATAGTAGCAATAGGACAAAGTAGTTACGCATAAATAATTTGAGTCTTTAGGGTCTGAGATGTTTGTCTTCTTTTTTTTTCTCCCCCTTTTTGAATTGGTCAAAAGTTGATGTTTTATACTCCAATTTTGGCATCAGAAATGAGAAGGGTATAGTATAGGTATTGGGACTGTACCCACGTGCACGGATCAAGTTGAAACCCTTTTCGGGTTCTATAATAAAGATGATAGGAGTGGCTCATTTGCGTCCATAATGTATTGTTCTAAGAACTTTGAAAGAAAATAATCTCAAATGAATATTTTTGGACCTTTACGAGACATCCAATTTAGTTTGGATGATGTCCCAACTGTTCGTCTCAATAATTAACGATTCAGATTTCACTCATGTATTCCGGGAAAAAGTTTGTGTTCTGTGATATCCGATTGGGTTAGCATGGGTGAACACTCTGGGCCAACTAATATGACTAGAACCCTTTGGCAAAGTGGTCTTTCTTCGGATTTACGAGTTTGCTCCTACCCAAATTTTTAGTTTGATTTTCCTTGTCAGCAAACTCTTGGCGTTACTGGGATTATGTCCAGTCGTTACCAAGACTCCATAATTAGTCAAAATGCTTACAAACTGATCCGGACATCCGGTTAAAGAAAAAAAAATATATATATATACCAGTAAGACTGTATGTGTACTCCATAATCCATATACTCCGCTATATCATTTCAGTTGTGTCGACACCCCTTTCTCTCGCTCATCCATCTCTCGTAAAGGAAATAAGCCAAGCAATTTCTGTTCTTTGTTTTCTCAAAGAAAACATGTCTGGGTGTTTTGCCATAACTGTTACCCAGGGAGCCATGAGCAACTTGATTTCCCTAGCAACGAATGCGGTTAGCTTGGGTTTGGGTTCCGAGGCAGACTTGAGAAAGATCATCCGAAGGGTGACGAGGATCCAAGCTATGTTACCTGATGCTCAGAATCGGATGAGAGAATCAAAATCCGCACGCGATTGGCTTCGGCGTATCCAGTTTGGAATCTACTACCTTGAGGATATGCTCGTTGAGGTTTCGTATCAAGCTCTTCGTACGACTGCTGAGCCTCGAAACTATACGACGAACAAGGTAAGCTGCTGCTGCTTCTTCTTCTCCTCAAACAGATTTGCAAATCCTTTCAAGCGTATCAGTTTGTGTTTAGGCGAGATTCGCAGACAAGGACATGACCTCCTCGTAGAGGCAGATCAGACCGTAAACGATGTTTCTGAACCAAGTGAATTCAGGCCTACTATACCACTCGTAGATGATTCAGAGGTTGTAGGGAGGCAGGAGGAGGTCAATGAAGTGGTAGAGATGTTACTTGGCTCTGACATCCAAGATGGTCCATCTGTCATTGCCATCGTAGGGATGGCTGGGCTCGGGAAGACAACCCTTGCTCAACTAGTGTACAAACACGAGAAAGTTGTCAACAACTTTGGTAATGAGAGAATGTGGGTTTCTGGATTTTCCGATTTTAATGTTGAGAGGATATTGAATGAGATGGTCAATTCTCTAACTGAAGTGAAATCTGAGTCACCTAACATTCGAGGAATAGTGAGAAAACTGCGGGAGCAATTAAATGGAAAAAGGTATTTACTTGTATTGGATGATGTTTGGAGTAGGAGTTTAGGAAAATGGGAATGCATGAGAAATTCTTTGTTAGAACTAGGTGGCTCCAAGGGAAGCAAAATAATCATCACGACCCCTAGTATGGATGTGGTATCAGGCATGATAAATTTTTCAACTGATCTCATTCGTCAATTGTGTCATTTGTCACTGTCTGATAGTTGGGCTGTTTTTAGGAAACGAATATTTGCAAACGGAGCACCAATGGAAACTCCACCTCTGGTGGACATGCATGAAATCGTGGAAAAGTGCAAGGGTGTGCCATTCACGATCAAGTCAATGGCAAGCCTACTGTACTCTAGGCCTAATAGACGTGAATGGGAGTCAATCAGGGGCAATGACATGTGGAGTTCACTTGAAAATGGTTGGGCGTCGATTAAGCACTATAGAATACGTAGATCTTTCGTAAATGAATGTGGAATTCTAAAGAGCTTAATTTTAACTTTCAATCGGTTACCATGGTGTTTGAAATTGTGTTTTGCATATTGTTCTGTTTTCTCAAAAGGTGCTGATATGAAAAAAGATGAGTTGATTCAGCTTTGGATGGCTCAAGGATATCTGCAGCCTCCTGAAGGAACCAATTTGGAAATGGAAGATGTAGGCCAGGACTATTTTGATATTCTATTGCGCTATTCTTTATTTCAAGATGTTGAAATGGATGAGTACAATAATATCGAAACTTGCAAAATGCATGATCATCTGCATGATCTTGCAATGTATGTCTCAGAGGGTTACAGTTTTGTTGGGGAGTCTATAAAGTACCATCCTGATCTTCAACATTTGTCATTGGAACTTTGGGAAGATTCACCCATGGATGTTCTACGACACAATGATAGAACGTTGAGGACACTATTTTTGACCGGATGTCTTCCCAAAAACTTTGAGGAGAGCTTTAGAATACGAGCCCTGGGTTTGTTAGGAGATGATGTGCAAAAGTTGCCTAGTCCAATACAGAAGTTCATATATTTGAAGTATCTTGACCTCTCGGAGACTTCTATTGGCAAAATTCCAAATTTTGTTGCCAAGCTCTATAATTTGGAAACATTGAAACTGCCTAGGTCTTTGACAGAGCTGCCAACTGAATTGCATAAGTTGGTTAGCTTGAGACATTTATGTATTACTGATACTCTAGAAACTAGGAAATTGATGCCAATGAATATAGGACTGTTGACGTCTTTGCGGACAATACCATTCTTTATTGTGAAGGAGGGTAGTGGCCATGGAATTGAAGAGTTGGGAAGGTTAAGCAAGCTAAGAGGTAAATTACATGTTTACGATCTTCAGCACGTGAAAGACAAGGAAGAAGCAGAAAAGGCTTTCATGTCACAAAAAGCAAACATTCAGGAGTTGGGATTTCATTGGGGTGGATATGGCAATGATTCCAACAACCACGAGGATGTGTTGGAAGGACTTGAACCTCACAGGAATGTTATGGGTTTAATACTTGAATGTTTTCCAGGACGAAGATTTCCTTCATGGATGATGAGTAGAGATGCCAGGGTGCTTCAAAATCTGGTGAAGGTTGAATTAAGGTACTGTGCGCGATGTGAACAAATTCCATCCCTCGGACACCTTTCGGCGCTGAAGGTTATTGAAATTGTTGGATTGTATAATCTGAAGTGTATTAGTCCTGAATTCTTTGGCCACGATGATGAAGGAGCACCAGAAGCACTACTGTTTCCAAAACTGAGGAAACTTACTCTGGATGACTTGCCGAAATTAGTAGAATGGTCATTGTCGGCTAGCACGAGTACGGCGGTATTCTTTCCTTGTCTTGAGGAGTTATATATTAAGGGCTGTCCTCAGTTGATTAAGATCCCAAGTCATTTGTTTTCCTTTCAGGAATTGACTATTTCATCCATAAATCTTTCTAGTGCTAGAATTGGAAATGTATATCACCCTTCTTTGACCATTTCCTCGTCAGATTTGGAGTCGGAGAAGATAGGTGATTTGTTGACAGATGTGTTAGAAAATAGCAGTAAATCCTTAAGAAAGCTGACAATAAGGGGATTGAATGAGCTGTCTTGTTTGCCAAAAACACTAAGGAACCTTCCTTCAATTGAAGAGTTAGCAATTATTGAATGCTTTGGTCTAATGTCTATTGCTAACAAAAGTGAAGGATTCAATGGCTTGACATCTCTTCGACAGCTTTCAATTCACCGGTGCGAAAAGTTGACATTTTTGCCCAAGGGTCTGCTACAACAAACCCTTGTGAAATTAGAAATAGACAACTGTCCAAAGTTAACAATGGCCAATCCATATGAACTGCGCAGCCTCGCATCCCTTCAGAGTTTGACTATACGAAATTGCCCGACCAGACTTGGAAACTTGGAGCGTTCTTGGAAGAAGGGGCTTCTCTGTCCTTCCAGCCTTCTAAGATTGGAGATAGGTTCCTTCTCAGAGGATCTTGATTATTTTCCCTGGCCCTCCTCAGGTGCTTTTGTCCCTGCTGCTCATGCAGAGGTCGATTTGGATTTCGAACGCTGCCACCATTGTCACCGTCCCACTATGTACTCCTTCATCACCCTGAGATCTCTGCATTTATGGGGGTGGGAAAAGGTCAAGCATCTGCCTGATGAACTTCAGCACGTTACTACCTTGAGAGAGTTGTCAATTCACAATTTCAAAGGCTTAGAAGCTCTTCCGGAGTGGCTGGTTAACCTTTCATCCCTTCAGTCCTTGGGGCTCCATAGTTGCAGGAACCTAATGAGATTTCCCATTGACCGCCTCACCTCTATACAGATCTTGACGGTAAAAGACTGTCCCCTTCTAAGGAAAAGATGCAAAAAGGGTGTTGGTGCAGAATGGCGCAAGATTAACCACATTCCATTTGTCAACATTTCATTTGCTGCTCAAGAATATTCCTGAATCCGGTAATTTAGTTCTCTTATTGCTTTTCTTTGTTTCCATTGCTCTGTGTGTGTGTGTGTCTGTGTGTGTGTGAATTCTTTAAGCCTTAGTTTTCTTATTCTACTATTGCCCTCATTGTCTGTGTCTGTGTATATGGGCACTGGGGTTCCAGACGTGTGCGTGCGAGCTGAAAGCCGGAAGCGTAATGGTTCCCTCTGCGGTCCTTTCTTGAAGATGAAGCATGAAAGGTCTCCTGCCAATACCATCTAAAGTGAGTTTTCATAATCGTAGGGGTTTCTCATTTTCTGCCGTTCTGCTTGGTTTGCAATTTTTCATACTTGGATCTCTTGTCAAAGTGCATATTTGATTCTGCTTCCGAGGTTTTCTTTTTACATATCCAACCGTTATGAGTTCTCCGACCTCCAGGAAGGGTGGCATAATGGCGATTTTGTACATTATGATATGACACTGTTCAGCAAAAAAGGGTTTTGATCACTTTGTTTACATTTTATGTCCTTGAAGTGAAGTAGACATATTACTTCATTCAAATAGCACACTGCAGACCAATATACAATTACCTACCTCGAACTGATGACAATATCCAATGTATCAAATGAGATCATGCTAGTACCTCTTAGCATTAATTTCCAAGACTATACAACAAAAATCTCCGCTGTTGCTTTTATTAACCATTTTGTTTGCTTTCTTTCTATTTCCAGATGCTTCGAGGCAATGCACGATGAGCGAAATCTACAAGGATTTCAAGGCAAAAAATAATTTCTGAAAGGTCTTAATGTTTGATAAATAGTTCGTAAACATATCTCTCAAGCCATGAATTCTTTCGACGATGAGCGAAATCTGCGAGAATTCTTATTGTTTGTAAGTATTGTGTTTGTTTTACAGTTGTTTATTTGAGATTATTGTTTCTTCTATTAAAATATCCTTGAACGGGTGTTTATTTACCATTCCAGCACAGATATCAGGCCTGTGTCATTGGTGCTGTTTCGAAGCGAATCCTGCCATAAGCCACATATTGTAAACAGTCTTGTGCCTAGTGTTACATGGTTTGAGACTATGTTGTTAACTTCTTGCTTCTGTCCGAACAGAAGGTAGGTGTACGCTCTCAAAAACTGTTGTCCCCGGCCATGAATTCTCCCAGTGTTTGCTCAAATTACTTATAAGTCATTGATTGCAGGCGTTATTGCAAATTAATTGTCTAGACTTGGTGAGCTCTTAATATTGAATCGGTTGTTGATTGATAAGAAGTACGAACATTAAGGTTGCGTATCCGAAACCTGTCTCCAGTCCAGGCTATAGGATTTGATGGACTAAACCATTTTAAAGTAAATTGAATAACCAACTTATTGGTTGTATACGATATTACTGTACTATTTGTACTGAATATCAATCGTAATAGGCATGTAATGTGATCGATTTTACTTTATTTCTTTGAGACTGCTATTTCTTAGTATTTAAATGTCCTGGATCGGGTGTTTACAAACCGGAGGGAATGCTTTTTTTCTTTCTTCTAGCTTGAAGGATTTTATGTGCTCAATCAGTGGACAAGTACATGGTATATTTAGTTTGCTCATAACTTACAAGTTACAAGGTGTGCATCGGTGTAGGTATATGCGCCACATCTGGTTGGTAGTAAAAGGCTTTCAAGAATTGGTATTGTTCTTTGCTGTCATATGGTTAACTTGAAGTTGAAAACCTGGGATCACAGTGTTTACCCTTGAAGTTGGAATCGTGACACTGTTTTTGGTAACAACACAGGCAGTTATAATCAGATTTATTCATTACTGCTGATTTTTTAAAATTTGAAGTTCAGTCAATTTCTTATTGCTCTTTCTGTTCCGAAATACAACAGGGGGATTTCAAGGATTCAAATTGTTAGAGCGACTTGGGGAAGGGAAGAAGCCAACAGCCATCATTGGTGAGATTGCTGATGACAAAAGTTTGGATTTAGTCGTTATGAGCATGGAAGCAATCCATTCCAAGCCTGTGGATGCTAACCTTTTGGCAGAATTCATCCCTTGCCCGTGCCCCGTTCTACTTTTGCCAATGTAGAGTATTCCTTACGGCCAGTTTGGTTGCAGTTTCAATTCTTTTACTGATTTCGTTTTCCGGGAGCTGTGTATCTCTCTCTCTCTCTCTCTCTCACACACACACACACATGAGTGGCACTGGTCAGGGAAGTTGTGGGATTGTTTGAAGACCTGAAGTGCTGAAACATTTGTTTTAGGACAAATAAAAAATCATGCTCACTATGTTCAAACTCCAGTCTGGGCTGTGTTTTCTTGATGTAGAATAATGGGATATAATTCATTGTATATATATGTGAATCACCAATTTTGTTCTGATTCCAATGCTGAAGTGATCAACAGGTGCACTTCCCACATTTGAAAACTAACGACCTTGTGCTAGTGAACTGGTTTTACGACAACATTTGGGCTTTGAACATGCAGATAAGGTGGAAGAAGAGAACTGCTTTAGGGTTTTGTTATTGTTGCTGGCTTTCAATGTGGTAGTGCGTGTAAATTGACTTGGACACGTAAGTTATAAAAAAGTGGAAAAAGAGATCAATAAATTGTTTTCCGTTACCGTATATAGTATATAAATTGTTTTCCACCATTGTTTACTTCCAAATATTGGCCTTCATTCTTTGAAGCGCAGCAAATTGCTAACACCGGGCAAGAATTTTTAGTTGGCAAATTCATTAACGAGGACTCTCTTGTTGATTTGGATGGTATTTAGGGCCTGTTTGGCTGGTGCCAAAGCCAGGGGCCAAAACTTATCACTCCTGATAAGGGTGGGTCCCACCGTATGGCTGGGTTTGGCAACCAAAAATTCCTCCCTGATAAAATTTCACCCCTTCTTAGTTTTCGCCCAGTAGAGGTATTGTCCCTGATAATTTTTGGGCACCCCTTGCCCTGC
>JAXBDA010003356.1:0-35184 GCA_036023075.1 Gaultheria prostrata | reverse complement strand
GGTATTTTGGTAGTTTTCTTACTAAACTTAACGCCATCAGTGGAAAAGTAACGGCAAGGGGGTATCTTGATATTGTCAGCAAAAGCAGGGGAGGTCAGTGTCATTTCAGAAACCTCAGGGGAGGTATCTGTTTGTGTCAGAAACCTCAGGGGAGGTTACTGATAATTACCCTATAAACTTTTACATGTAAAATTTTCATGATGTACATGTAAAAGTTTTTACATATTCAACCTTGATATTCTTATGAAATATATGTATGTACTCTAAGTTCGTGAGCATAATCAAGCTGAATGATGTCAAGTACACGTTCGGATCATTTATTAAACGAGCCTAGAATTGAGATTCAAGTTTAGTTCATTAAGTATTCAAATCGAACTCAAACGAGCTTTTACTGAATCGAGTCTTGTACAATTTATGAATGGCTTAATCCAATGGCAGCCCTACGTACAATTGATCTAGTATTTATTTTTCTATCTCAATATTGGGTTCATTTTAACTCATCATTATCTACCCTTATCATATGCGAATGTGTTTATTTACCCTTATCAATAGTTCGGATTTTATCTCGGCAGTGAACAGCTCGGATCATACAAATGCTGAGAAAATCAAAACTATTAATTATGCGATTAACGAATCGAATGCCCAACTATAACTCTATAGTACTACTCCGCACAACAACAAGATCCCCAATTCGTTTTTCTGGGGCCTCTTGAAATCAACCATGTTCCATGCAATCCGGTGATTGATGTTGTGTCCATTGTCTCTCTTTTTTTTCTTTTTTTTTGCTTTAATCGGACTATTATTGGGGGGTGTATCTAATGATGATGAAGTTGAGAGGCAAGTGAAAATGATAGTACAAATGGATAACTAAAAATTCCCAATAATGTTTGACACAATCTACTGTATATTCTGTTAATATGGTAATGACACAATCGGTGACAACACATGCTTCTAGAATCTACTGTATATTCTGTAGTAAAGGAACGAGCTCAATTCAATCCCCACTCTTCCCACTTTTGATGATTGTAGGCTCACCACGGACCACAACAATGATCGGCATCGTTCACATTGTATATATCTCGTTGACAACTTCAACTAGTACCAACAAATACCTCGAAATCAAACCTTTATATTGGAAACAGCCCATTTCTAGTTCCAAATCCGGTGTGAAAAAATAACACATTCACTAATATGATGTTTAATACAAATGTGTGCCGATGAGGTATTGATAAGTGTTTGATCGTTATGATTTTTCGGTTAAGTGAATTTTTCTACAACATCTACAATGCGAATCGTTTCGATCATTGTTGTGAGTCCGAACACTAAATAATTAAAAAACTTGAAAAGACCGGAGAGACGGAAGACTGGAGAGGAGCTCATCCCTGTAGTAAAATACGTATTAGATATAGTAGGGGATGTGTGTACAGTCAACTCTCTCTCCTCACTCTCTCTCTTCAGCAATGCACGTCTCCTTCTCAAGTTCTCCTCCTACAAAATCCACCCCCTCTCTCTCTTCAACTCCATCTCACCACAATTCTCTCTCTCGCTCTAAAATCCTCTCTCTCCCCCATGGATACTCTCACAGCTTTCTCAGAACCTGAAATCGTCGCCCTAAGACGCCTCTCCGCAGACTTCGACTCAATTTTCACTTCAAACTCCAACTCCTTCTCCGACGCTAAAATAGCCGTCGCCGGCGGCCGAGAATTCGCCGTCCACCGGTACATTCTGTCGGCGCGAAGTCCGTTTTTCAAGTCCCTGTTTTCCGGCGATGAGGCAAGGGTGAATTTGGAAATGAAGGACTTGGCCAAGGATTTCGAAGTCGGCTATGACGCTTTGGTTATTGTCTTGGTGTACTTGTACAGTGGGAGAGTGAGGTCGTTGCGGCTGGAAGGTGTTTGCGTTTGCGTCGACGGCGAATGCGAGCACATCGCGTGCCGGCCCGCGCTGGATTTCGTGGTGGAGGTGCTTTACGCTTCTTTCGTTTTCAAGATATCGGAATTGGTTGATCTTTGTCAGGTATATATATTGGCCCTGTTTTATTATAGCTTGTTTCCTAGGTTTTAACTGTAACAGTCACGGTGTAACGGCATCAAGAGTACGTAACGTAACGAGAATCTATTGTCGCGGCCGTGGATTATAAAAAAATCGTTTTTGACAATGGATTTCGGATTAATCGTTCGTATCTGGTGTAACGGTATCAAAAAGTTTTGAAACCGTTGCGTGCTTGTTTCCGTTTTCAGTGGATTGAAACTGTTCAATTAGTCGCTTGGCTGTTTGATGATTTTATATTCTCGTAATTACTGTTAATTAGCTTGAAAAGTAATTTATAAGACCAGCCTATTTTGCTTGAATTTTGTCTCAGTTTGAGTACAAATGCTAGTGAAAACTACATTTGGTATTATGCACTGCAATGGCAGGGCAAGCCCAAGATCTAATCATTAATATGAGTAAAAGCTTCAGCCTTCAGAGTGGTAAATTATCAGACACAGGCAAGACGTGAAAGTTTTGAGTGAAGAAAACAGTCTCCCACAAGTTG
The DNA here is from genome assembly GCA_036023075.1 of Gaultheria prostrata. Lineage (NCBI taxonomy): Eukaryota > Viridiplantae > Streptophyta > Magnoliopsida > Ericales > Ericaceae > Gaultheria > Gaultheria prostrata. Next base: position 32,648 of record JAXBDA010003356.1, on the reverse strand, counting down.
GGAAAAGAAAATGAAGAGAACTGAAGTTGATGAGATTTGACAAACTTGGAGTGGAATATGGGAGATTTTTTAACTGGTATTTAAGTTGGAGTCGAGATTTATGTAAGGGCTGGAGATGCCCTGACAGTAAGGACAGTAATTGTTTTTAATGTCCAATGTACACCAAATTGGGGATAATCATATACTGCTTTGTGACAAGCTGTTAGTATATATTTGTGTGCATACCACTAACCAATGTTTTGTGAAAGAGAGAGTGAAGAGAAATATCGTTGTGTTGTTTCAACTTTTAACTGTCAAATAAATTAAACACAAGCGATGAGTAACTCCTGGCACTTAACTGTTAAAGAGTAACCTGGAACTTTGAATGGCTTCTGGATGAATTGGTGAAGGATGTCGTTTTCATCACTTGTCTAAGAATAACCTGGAACTTCGAATGGCTTCTGATTGAATTGTTTTCATCACTTGTCTATTTTGCTTTCATCTTGCAATTGTTGAAGAAGAAATCTTCTACTTCTTTTCGATTTGTAGGTCTAACGCCACATCCGTATGAGTGTGCAAAATTCAAATGTATGATGCATCTCCATGAGTTATATCACCTTCAACGAGATTTTGGTTCGTCTTATCTTCATTTGTACATTTAATGCAGGGAAGCAGACATGGGGCTTTTGTCCTTTCTAGTTGAGGTCATCATAGAAACCGCAGACAAACTTTGTTGGAAAACCCCAGATAGACAAACCACACAGGATAGCAAGACCTTTTTTTTTTTCTTTTGTGCGTGTAGTAGGTATGGTGGGGTGGGTGGTGGTAAGAGGGGCGTGGGGGGTGGGGGTGTTCCCTTGAGCTACAGCACGAACACTGGGAAAACATGCCAATTCACATGTGCCATTGACACTAATTCATAGCATAATGGAGAGATAGCATATGTAGCTTGAGATAGGATACACTAATCTATAGATTTGGGCTCTCTTGTCATTTCCATGTGGATCTTACAGCTATTGAAACAAGTCAGAATCCTAATTACCATGCTTAAATCAGACGAATTTGTGCTACTCATCTGTAGATTTTCTTCACATTTACATTTTATAAATGAATCTACATCAGATACATGTAAATGGATATGCACGGTAATATACCTGGTTGTTTCTATCTACTTTCTTATGTCTATGATGCGATAACGGTTGTATTCCGCATATCTGAAACCATTAAATACTCAAGGAAACTAGCACAAGAATCAGTTTGAGAAATCCAACTGTATCTGGATACGACCTATACAGATCAGCTTCTATTAGAGAGTGCACACTTTCACTCAATTCTTTTCTTAATTCATTGTGTGTTTCCTTGCAGAGTCACCTAGTAGATGTTCTTGACAAGATTGCAGTAGATGACATTTTGGTGGTTCTTTCACTGGCAAATATTTGTGGTAAAGAATGTGATGGACTGCTTAGCAGATGCATTGATAAGATAGTCAGGTCCGATGTTGATGTCATAACTCTTGATAGAACCTTGCCCGACCATATTGTCAAACGAATTGTGGATTCCCGCAAGGAACTTGGCATCCATGGTCCTGAGAACACCTGTTTCCCTGATAGGCATGTGAAAAGAATATATAGGGCTCTGGATTCTGATGATTTAGAATTAGTCAAAATGCTTCTAAAAGAGGGGCATTGTGATATAGATGACGCATGTGCCCTCCACTATGCTGTTGCATATTGTGATGCAAAGACCACAACGGAACTTCTTGACCTTGCAATTGCTGATGTCAACCACAGAAACCCAAGGGGTTACACCGTGCTTCACATTGCTGCTATGCGAAAAGATCCTAGTATTATAGTGTCGCTTTTGACAAAGGGAGCCCAAGCAGATGCTCTCACATCTGATGGTAGAAAAGCACTTAGGATTTCGAAGAGGCTCACAAGGGCTGCAGATTACTACAAGTCTACCGAGCGAGGAAAGCCATCTCCCAATGATCGGTTGTGCATAGAGATCTTGGAGGAAGCAGAAAGAAGACGTCCATTAGTAGGAGAAGCTTCTGCTTCTCTTGCTAAGTTAGGAGATGATCTACAAATGATGTCATCGTACCTTGAAAGTAGAGGTAAGTGATTCGTGTATCTAAAGTGCTTCTCTCTGTTTCTGTGGTAGATACATGTTATCTTTTCCATTATTTTCTATCTCCGCCTATGTAGCAACGACACTTTGCTGGAAGCGTATTTGTGTCAGACATGTGTCGGACACGGACAATCTCCAGACAAGTGTCTGACACTTCATCTCAAAGTGTCGTAATATATTTCCATTATTTGGGGGTCCGACACTCTGTGACACTTCAAGGACACGCACAAGACATTTAAGGGACACTTTATGCTCAATTATCAGCACATACTTCCTTCTATTAGAGCATCTGCATTTGGTAGTTTTAGACCCACTTTAGGGTCAGATTTTTTCGATAAAGTCAGATAACAAAAATTTCCCACTTTTTTGCACTCCATTTGAGAACTTCAGAGAGAGAGAGAGAGGAACTTGCTGCTTTATGTAACAAAAATTCACATTTGTTGTTCCTTTTATAAATACTAAGGTTGTACTATGTAGTCCACTAAGATCTTACAGTGTAGTCCACTGCCCAGATCCACAATGCTCACAGTAAGATGTTACTGGACCATCACAGTAAGATCTTACCTAAACGAAAACCGTTCTTTGGATTTTTATATCCCAAGGGGTTTTGTTTTGAAGATTTGAGAAAGACAATTTTGAAAATGTGAATTTCAAGTGGCAGGCTGTGTGTAGTCATTTTTTTTCCCAATGGAGTGAAGGGGGTCTGGAAACAACTTTTGAACTAACAGAAACATCATGCTAATAATAGGAATAGTTCATCTTTTGTGCATCATGAAATCAAGCAGATGGAATATTTCTTCTGATGTAGAATCAAATGGTAGTTTTGAATTTCTTTAGCATCATGAGATATATGTTATACTGTTTCTGGTTAAATCAGATATGTAATCATCAGCCGGCTTATTAATTGATTGATTACTCTCAGTTGCATTAGCAAAACTTCTCTTTCCCGCGGAAGCAAAAGTGGCAATGGTTATTGCTCGAGTGCATGACACTTCTGAGTTTGCTTTTCCCATGGTCAACTCTACGATTATGGCGGGTGCCGAGAGGAAAACTGTGGACTTGGATGGTGTACCTTTCAAGATCAAAGATGAACATCTCAATAGGATAAACGCACTCGTCAAAACTGGTATGGATACTTCACAACTATGTTTTCCATGATTGATAACCATTTAGATGAATGATATGGACATATAGATGGATAAAATTCATATTCTATATCTTAACAGTGAATGAACAAGAAGTTTTTCTTGCACGAGGATTAGCTAATACTGGGGGGTTCACACTTCTTCTTCTTTTTAATCCTGGTGGGATAAGGGGTAAGACCATAAGATTATATATAGCTTTTTAGCATGTTTGGTTTGGATGACGTAAAGTTTTGAGTAATAATATTGGCCATTGGATCGAAGTAGTAAAATAATCCGAATGTGGTTAAGTCTCGGGACTAGGGACAAACCCTTACAAGGTAGACCCCATTTGTTTTCTTCTAATCCAATCCTCCCAATCAAACAGGCCAAAATAGTGCTCAGTTTGGAGAAGTTTGCTGTCCAAACGTACAGTTCTATATTAGAATTCTAGAGAATATTGTCCAATAATAACTTTATGGATGCTGTCAGACAACTATGGGAAAAGTTACGGGAGTGACACCCCAATATGTGGAGTTCGGAGCAATTGGGTGCTTTAGTGTCCCCGGAAAACCTGCTTAATTTGTGTTAGTATGTGACACATTTTGTGCCTAAGCTCCTGCATTATTCACCAACTTCATCGAGATATTAGGTCTTGAAATATCCCATTGTGATTTATCGTCCTAAAATTTTGGGAATTAAGCCGCCTTAGTTTGTGTTTTATATGTGCAGTGGAATTGGGGAAACGCTTCTTCCCTCGTTGTTCAGAAGTACTCAACGATATGGTGGATAATGACCTGTCAGAGCTAGTATTCATGCCGAACGAAACTCAAGAAGAGCGCCAATTGAAGAAGCTACGATATACGGAACTCAAAGAAGATATTACTAGTGCATTCCGAGAGGATAAAGAGGAGTTCAATAAATTTATCAAAATACCATCTTCATCTTCACCGATATCCACATCCATTCAAGGGGTTGGGAGGCCTAATGGTAAAGTAACTCTCAAGAAATAGCTACAGATGTTTCTTTTAGATGAAGAGATGCATCTTATCCATTTTACCATATACTTATGATGTTCACCTCATTTTTCATCTTTTCTTGTATCTAGAAAACGATTGTGGGAATTTGGTTTTTAGCTATTTGGTTACTTCTTTGAGGAATTGTGCGACGAGGTCACTTTTATAGTGATACTTGAACATATTGTATGTACCATAATGTATGTGCTTGTTTATAGAGGACTTGATTTCAATATGGGCTGCATTTGTGGTCATGTATATCAGAATTGAACGTATAATCAAATACTATGCTATGTTTGGATCCTAGATTTTTCAGGTGTGGAAAAAAGGTTTAGGACTATTATGTGAATATGCTTGATTATGAAGACTTAATTAATATGTTGCTACTAAAAGTGCGAGAAGACAAATGTTCAAATGATGGATTTTGAAATATTATAGCGGTTGTATATTTTTGGATAACTATAGGTTAGTATTTTCTGTTTTGTAATAATAAATCTTTTGTGATGGTTTTTATAAAGACTCCCTATTGACAAATTTTTGTATGCAAAATATAGGGTAGGTCTCGTTTAATAAATTCGATTTAGGACTCCGAAATCTATGAGCCGGCTCTGCTGAAATGGATCTCATAAGAATATACTCTTCTTCATCGTTGTTCTTGGCCAATGTTTTTGCCTTGAGAAACATAAAGGGATATTATATTATAAAGAATTAACGAAACATAACAATGTGAAACCAAACTACAGAATTAAATTAATGAGAGGGTGAAAATCTTTGGATTTGCTTATAGCTTTTGATGTTTGGACTGGGTCTACAAAGGAATTTTAATATTCGTGAGCTTTGTCACAAAAGCAAAAGCAGTAAGGAAGCATTATGATATTACCATTTATGATTAAGAATCAAATTAAAATATTCTTTTGGTTTGGCATCATGTGATTAAAATATCAAGTTTGGAAAGACTAATATCCTACTAAAAAATCCAAACGTAATAATTATTATCAAGACAGAGAGAATTGTGCCGATAAAAAAAAAAGACAGAATTGTGACTTTTTTTTTTCATTCGATATACATCAATGGGGGGTTAGCAGAGGAGTTAGTGAGTTAGTTTAAAGGAGGTCTACAAGCTATCCATAGCCCTAAACTTCAAACGCCTCTGCCGAGACTCAAATCCTGGTCTCTCTTATTGAAGAATCAGGAGATAACCGCTAGGTTACAAGCCATTGGTAGAGAATTGTGACTCATAAGTGAATACATGGAGTGAACAAAATTAAAATCGAAGAGGGAAAAGGGGAAAAGGTGTGTGTTGGATACGGATACATCATTTGGTATACACTAAATGTACACCACGTTGTGAGGACTTATTTTGAGGTTCCACACTAATAAACAGAGTAATCATCTCATTCGTATATCCGTATAGGGTTGATCGATTTATTCATTTTTTACCCCCGCAAAATTCAAGGTGGAAAATTGATCATGCCTTCATCAATATTTGAATGAGTTGATTTTTTTTTTTTTTTTGAGAACTCATAGAAACATGTTTTAAAACATGTATTGAATAGTTCCGATCATTTGCATAAAACTCTAAAATAAATCACACATAAGTTGCTGTATATTTAAAATACACCAAATGATTTTCCATAGTTTTTTTTTAAGAAAGGGGAAACCTTCTTTTGGTATTGAAACTTGAAAGTCCAAAATTGCAGTCAGAAAAACAAAATCCTTGTCTGTGTCACTTCCTAAAATAGATCTGTCTTTTCAGTGTGCCAACTATGGTAGTATCAGTTACTTTAACTGAAAAAATTTGATGTTTACACTTCAATTGGAAATTTATTGGGGCGTATTTACATAAAATAATGAAGTAGATCAGATGAAAGTAAAATTTTAAGTACGGATTTTTTTAAAAATTCACCAAAAAGTTGAGATTAGAGATTTTGTTTATGTTCTGATAGATCTTTTCGTTAATGTGGTGGCGCAGACCTCCACAAGGAAAAAATTATTACCGGCTCTTAGGTCATCTCCAAGTAATGCTCCAATAATTTTTGTCACCATACTCTTGCGGGGCTTCAATAAAAAAATATAGAGTAAAATTGAAAAAAAAAATCATATATATAATACGACACTATAAATAAAAATACCAGTTGTTTGGTACGTTTCCACTCTTTTTTGGTCCACAGAGAAAATTTTATTAACTGTGTTATTGATCACCAAGGCATATGAAAATGAAGCTAGCAACGGGCGAAGACCTAAATGGATCACCAATACATATGAAAATGAAGCCAGCGACGGGCGAAGACCAAAACGGAGCTATAGTTGTCACGACTGAGCTCAGGCCTAAAGAGCAGAACATAGTTAGATGCACAAAGTTATGCTATCGCCAGTAGATAAATGGGCCAACAAAAGGCCCAAGGACGCTGGCGACAAGCGTGGGCCAGAACAAGGCCTAAGGATTAGAGCATAGCGCAACCAAGAGTGTGTGGCCAAACCTAACCAACAACAACAAAACTAGTTAAACTAAACTAAATGCAACCCAAAGAAACCACCATTGATGAAGCCAACCGCAACCGTAGAACAGCCGGACCACCACAAAAGTATTCGGTCAAATTAAAACCCAAATCCAAACCGATCCATATAATATTACTTTTATATATATATACATGGATGATCTTATGAGGGAACTCTTACATAACTATGTAAGGAAAATCAATCACAGCCGTTAGATGCAATGCAAGTAGATGCATCCAACGACTATGATTGATTTCCCTTACATAGTTATGTAAGGGCTCCCTCATAAGATCCTTCTTATATATATAATATTTTATATACTTGTACTTTTAATTTTTCAATTCATAATTTTTAGTGACTTTTCATTTCATTTCTCTCCTTATTCCTCTCAAATCGCTTAAAAATCTCAAAAGTCTCTATAAGAACTTAAAATCATCAATTGGTTGTTACTAGTTTGTTATACTCACCACGGTATTATTTATAATTTTTTTCATTCATATGTTCATTACTAGAATGAATATTAAATCTAAATCCATATGGTTTGGTTATAGTGCATTAAAAATCGTATCAATGGGATATTGGTTTAGATTTGAATATAAGTAAGTACTTTTGGATATGATAATTTCAAAACCCGAACCAAACCGATCCGCTGCGAATTTGCCATCCCTACCACCAGCTGATCAAAACAAAAGAAGAAAAAGAAAAAACTTCACCTCCCCCACACCCACACCCACACTCTCTCTCTCTCTCTCTCTCTCTCTCTCTCTCTCTCTCCTGATTATAATCTCTCCCTTGCTCAATGGCCATCTCCTCTTCTAAACTAAAACCCCCCTCTCTCTCCTCTCTTCAATTCCATGGAACCAGAAAACGCAGCCCTAAGACGCCTCTCCGAAAACTTCGACTCCATTTTCAACTCAAACTTCAACTCCTTCTCCGACGCTATAATCGCCGTCGACGGCGGCCGAGAAGTCGCTGTCCACCGGTGCATTCTGTCGGCGAGGAGTCCATTTTTTAAGACTCTGTTTTCCGGCAAAGAGAGTGGCGTGAAATTGGAACTGAGGGATTTGGCGAAGGATTTCGAAGTGAGTTTTGACGCTTTGGTTACTGTCTTGGTGTTTTTGTACAGTGGAAAAGTTAGCTCTTTGCAGCCGGAAGGTGTTTGCGTTTGCGTCGATGACAAGTGCGAACACGTGGCGTGCCGGCCGGCGGTGGATTTCGTGGTGGACGTGCTTTATGCTTCTTTCGTTTTCGAGATACCGGAATTGGTTGCTCTTTCTCAGGTATTGGTATTGACCCTGTTCTCGTTACACTTCTTTTAGTTTTTGTCGCATTCCTAACGAGAATCTGTTGTCGCGGTTTTAGAGTTTTAAAAAGCAATTTTTAGCTTTTACTTAAAAAAATAAAATAAAAATTGAAGTGCCTAAATCACTCGTAAGGGTAACAATCCAGAATCGGGCTGCGAACGGGAACTGGCCCATACGCATTTGATTTTCTATTTCACCGGTATATTGGGGTGTAACGATATCGGAAGGTTAAAAAACCGTTAAGTATCGGCCGATATTTAAAACCTTTTTTGTTTAGTTTTCAAGGGATTGTAGCTATTCTATTAGTTGATTGGCTGTTTGATGATTGTATATTCTCATAGTAACCATTAATTAGCTTGAAAGGTAATTTATAAGACCAGCCCTTCATTTGAATTTGTCTTAGTTTGACTACAAATTCTAGTAAAAGTTTCATTAGGTATTAAGCTCTTCAATGGGCATGGGAAGCCAAGACCTAATCATTAATAGGAGTAAAAGCTCCATTGTTGCCATGTAAGTTATAAGACCACAGGCAAGCCTTGAAAATTTTGAGTAAAGAAAGAGTCTCCCACGGGTTGGGAAAAGAGAATGAGTAAAACTGAAGTTTATGTGATTCGAGAGATGGAGTAGGGGAACTTTGAAATGATTTCTGGATTAATTGGCGAAGGATCTCATTTTCATCACGTGTCTACTTCGCTTTGATTTTGCAGTTGATTAAAAAGAAATCTTCTACTTGTTTGTTATTTGTATTTCTAACGGCATATGAGTGCATAAATTCAGATGTATGATGTATCTCCATGAGTTCTATTACCTTCAACCAATGAAGCCCCGACACTCTTAGTGGCTGGCGTGTCCCCGTGTCCGATCTCCATGAGTTCTATTACCAACCTATGAAGCACCGATACTCCTAGTGGCGGGCGTGTCACCATGTCGGACACGACACGGCACAATACGGATGGTACACGCCACGTGGCGTGTTCAATAAATTTAATTAATGTTTTTAGTGTGGACACGGCTTGGACATGCGAGGGACACGGCATGGGTTAAATGTGCAATTTTTTTAAAAATTTTGGTGGTAAATGTGTATTACTTTAAATATTTTGGGCTGAAAGTATAATATGATGCTTGTTTACATATATTGAAGCTTCATTTTTATGCATATAACTATATTTCCATTGGTATAAAATAATATTATTTATTTAGTTTAATTTATTTTTGCCATGTCCCCTTCCTTGTCCGTGTCCCTTTTTTTAGAAACCCCGTCTCCGTGTCCATGCTACATAGCCTTCAACGAGATTTTAGGATGTCTTATCTTTTGTACCTTTAATATGGGGAAGGGAGAAAGATCACTGGACTCCTTCGTTTTCAAACTTTGGGAAATATAATTTAGAAAATGTTGAGCTTGCTTGGATACCTCTTCACCATACCTTTCATGATATTGTGGACGATGAAAGGAACTGATATTTGTCAGGCCTTATTCTAAAATGTCTTTGAAGTAGCACAATGAATTGTGTGTGGTTGTGTCTTGGCATCCCAACGGGAAGTTATCACAGAGCTTAAGATACACTAATGCATGGCATTTGGGCTCTCTTGTCCTTCGAGTATAGATCTTACTGCTGTTGATACAAGTCAGAGAATCCTAATTACCATGCTTAAATCAGACGATTTTGTATTACTCATCTGTAAATATTTTTCAACATTTACATTTTATATATGAATCTGCCTAAGTTAGATTTGGATATGCGAGATGATGTACGTGATTGTTCTATCTACTTTCTAATAACTATGATGTGATTACTGTTGTATTCCATATAATCTGAAACCATAATATACTGAAGGAGATTGGCACAATAATCAGTTTGAGAAATCGAACCACATTCGACTAGAGAGATCAGCTCCTATTAGAGCTGTGCACACTATCACTCCTTTCTTTTCTGAATTCATTGTGTGTTTCCTTGCAGAGGCACCTATTAGATGTTCTTGACAAGATTGCAGAAGATGACATTTTGGTCGTTCTTTCTCTGGCAAATATTTGTGGTAAAGAATGTGATGGACTGCTTACCAGATGCATTGAAAATATAGTCAGGTCCAATCTTGATATCATAACTCTTGGTAGAACCTTGCCCGACCATATTTTCAAACGAATTGTTGATTCCCGCGAGAAACTTGGCTTCCATGGTCCTGAAAATACCTGTTTCCCTGATAGGCATGTGAAAAGAATATATAGGGCTCTGGATTCCGATGATTTAGAACTAGTCAGAATGCTTCTAAAAGAGGGGCATTGTAATATAGATGATGCATGTGCCCTTCACTATGCTGTTGCATATTGTGATGCAAAGACCACAACGGAACTTCTTGACCTTGCAATTGCTGATGTTAACCACAGAAACCCAAGGGGTTACACCGTGCTTCACATTGCTGCTATGCGAAAAGAGCCTAATATTATAGTGTCTCTTCTTACAAAGGGAGCCAAAGCAGATGCTCTCACATCAGATGGTAGAAAAGCACTTAGTATTTCAAAGAGGCTCACAAGGGCTTCGGATTACTACAAGTCGACTGAGCGAGGAGAGGCATCTCCCAAGGATCGGTTGTGCATAGAGATCTTGGAGGAAGCAGAAAGAAGACCCCCATTCTTAGGAGAAGCTTCTGCTTATCTTGCTAAGTTAGGAGATGATCTACGGATGACGTCGTCGTACCTTGAAAGTAGAGGTAAATGATTTGTGTGTCTAAAGTACTTCTCTCTGTTTCTGTGGTAGATAGATGTCACCTTTGCCATTATTTTCTCTGTCAGCCGATGTAGCACTGACACTTTTCCGGAAGCAACGTACCAGTGTTGGACACGGACACGCTCCGGACATGTGTCCGACACTTCATCTCAAAGTTACATAATATATTTCCCGAAACTTTAAGGACACGCACAAGACAATTTAGGGACACTTTAGGGACAGTTCTCAGCACATTCTTCCTTGTATATGAGAATCTCATAGCCATTTCATTTCCTTATTCTGCACCTATATCTGCCACGTTGCAAACTTACTCCGTTCAGTTGCCATTTAAGGAGCACTGATACTTGAATATGAAATTTTTGAAAAACATCACATATGTGTTCCTTTTACAAATACAAATATCTTACTATGTAGTCCACTGTCCACATCCACAGAGCACACAGTAAGACATTACTGGACAATGGGCTACACAGTAAGTTCTTACCGAAACGAAAACCGTTGTTCGGATTTTTATATCCAAAGGGGATTTGTTTTGAAGATCTCAGAAATATGATTCCGAAAATGTGAACTTCAAGTTGTAGGCTGTGTGTTTCTTTTCCCAGTGGAGTGAAGGGGGTCTATAAATAACTTTGGAATTATGAGAAACAACTTGGTGAACAATTCATCATGCTAATAGGAAAATTTCATCTTTTCTGCTTCATGAAATCAAGCAGATAGATTCTTTTTACGTAGAATCAAATGGTAGTTTTGAATTTCTTTAGCATCATGTGATATACTTAATACTGTTTCTGGTGAAATCAGATATGTAATCATCAGCCAGCTTATTAATTGATTGATTACTCTCAGTTGCATTAGCAAAACTTCTATTTCCCGCGGAAGCAAAAGTTGCAATGGATATTGCTCGAGTGCATCACACTTCTGAGTGTGCTTTTCCCATTATCAACTCTAAGAGTTTGGCTGGTCCCCAGAGCAAAGATGAACATCTCAATAGGATAAAGGCACTCTTCAAAACCGGTATGGATACTTCATAATTATGTGTTTCGTGATTGATAGACATTTAGATGAATGATATAGACATATAGATGGATAAAATTCATATTCTATATCTTAACAGTGAATGGATAAGTTGTTTTTCTTACACCACATGGTTGATTTTTTTTTAATCACAATGGGATAAGGGGTAAGATTATATATAACTTTTTACCATGTTTGGTTCGGATGAAATAGAGTTTTGAGAATTAGTATTGGCTGTTGGATCGAACTTGTAAAATAATCTGAAGGTGGATTATTGGCCCCAATTAGTCCCAAACTTAATCCAATCCCACGCCCCTTGTTTACCCAGACTAGGGACAATTACTTAAAGGTGGACTTAATTTGTTTTCTCCTCCTAATCCAATCCTCTCAATCAAACAGGCCAAAATATTGCGCAGTTTGAGAAGTTTGATGTACAAATGTGCAGTTCTATTTTAGAATACTAAAGAACATAGTGGAATAATTTAACTTTATGGACGGTATCAGACAAATATGGGAAAGGTTCAGTGCCATCCCAATGGTGCCAAACAAGAACAAAATGTGTGGGTCTCACACCCCTTTGATGTTCGGAGCAATTGGGTGGAAACTTTAGTGTCCCCGGAAAACCTGCTCAATATGTGATGTTATATGACATTTTGTGCCTAGCTCCAGTGTTGATTGCTCCTGTGTTACTCACCAACTTGATCGAGATATGAAGTACGGAAATATCCAATTGACCATTGTGATTTATCATCCTAACATTTTGGGAATTAAAGCTCCTTAGTTTGTGTTTTCTATGAGCAGTGGAACTGGGGAAACGCTTCTTCCCGCGTTGTTCAGAAGTCCTCAACGATATGGTGGATAATGACCTGTCAGAGCTAGTATTCATGCCGAATGAAACTCAAGAAGAACGCCAATTGAAGAAGCGACGATATACAGAACTCAAAGAAGATATTACAAGGGCATTCCGTGAAGATAAAGAGGAGTTCAATAAATTTATCAAATTACCATCTTCATCTTCATCAACATCGACATCGACATCCATACGAGGGGTTGGGATGCCTAATGGTAAAGTAACTCTCAAGAAATAGATACAGATGTTTCTTTTAGATGATGAAATGCATCTTGTCCTTTTTACCATGTACTTGTGATGTTCAACTCAATTTTCATCTTTTCTTGTATATAGACTAGATATAAGGCATACGCGCTTTGCATGAGGTAAATGCCTACAGTGTATGCCCGGGATTTATGTAATAGAAATAAGATGGTTAAAGATAAAGCTTTTGTTGGATAAAGGAGAAGATTTTGAAGGCAGAGCATTCTTAAGATTAGGAGTGATCTGCAAAACTCTGAGGATTTTGTTGCACGTACTTGATGCGACTCCAGTTAACTTAGGTAATATCACCATGCCACAAAACTGTTGACTTATGAAAGTATCACTTAACTTTGTTCGCAGGATTATAGTTACGCAAATCAGGTGCATTGATGATGGACTGATTTACTTACAGTCTATTAATCAAGATTACCACCTAATCAAAATGTATATGCTTATATGCGTGTTTTGGAGAAAATCAGAAATCAGAAAACATACTTGCATTTTTAGTGCAAGCACTGGGGTTAGCTAATCCAGCATTCTTACAAAGCTAGTTTTCATAGGATATACGTACACAAATGGTTTTGATATCTGGAGCAGAATATTTACATACTAAAGTGTTAGAAGATTTAGCAAGAAGCAGATTGTATCACAATTAACTTAGGCTCCAAGTTTATTTGTGGTGCGTGCAAGTTGGCCCAGACACAGGGTTACTAAAAAAAACAAAGAGTCAATCTACTTTAGCTAACAAACTCCAATAGTGCATCGAGACTACTTTCGCACCAGATTTAATGAATATCATCAATGACTAAGTTTATATAGAATGCACGCATAAGATATATCTCAAATTGAGAAACGTTCACGGCTCCATCACTTTGGCATCTAAAAAGTAGTCAAACTCTTGGAAATATCATCAGACTGGAAGTTCTACTAGCGTTTGCTGCATGAGTGTTTCTTCAATAGCATCCACAAAGATTAAAATGTTTTTGTCGGGTTTGCGCATCCAATGAGTTTGCCATTTCCTGGTAATGATAGCAAAATAGAAAAACAAGAAAACAAACATTTAAAACACTATCAATACGAAATAACGTATCAACGCCTTGAGTGTAATATACTTTAGATTGAAATGAAACAAACCTATCTAATACAATAAGAAGGGATCCAGGGATCTTATGGTGCGGTACACGAGCCATTGATCTCGGTAATCAACGGCTCAGATGCCGCACTACAACCATTTAGTGCGACACCTCACTAAAGGATCTCAAATTCCGATCCCAATACGAAAGTACTTCCGTTTAGCAATTTGAGCAGGCTGATTGAAAGTAAAGGGTGGAAACTGGAAACTAAAAGATTTCTTTTTTATTTATTCAAAGAAATGAAAGGGATAATACTACCCACCTCAACTTTGCAGAGAAAGCTCAATGAAATTTCCTTTGAATGCTGACTTCAGCTCTTGAGTCATATCAGCTTCGGAGCATTATTTGATACTGGCCAACGTTCAGACATCTTAATGAAAGCATCAACTCCTCCCACCATATGGGCAACAATCATCTCATCCCTGTCTATATACTCAAAGGAGTGCCTGCATTTGCATCGCGTGCTTATGAGTGATATTCTCGAAAATTAATACTGTAATATACTTTGTTCTCTGATATAGAAAAGGCATTTATGTATCAGAGATTCCAGTAGAACGTGCTTAACATTTGAACTTCCATGGACTTTATCATGAAAAATCAACTATGAATAAGTTCATCTATTCTAGTAGCCCAAGAAATCAACTGCATGAGAGATACATAAACGAGCGATACACAAACTGAGCCATGGATACGAGAAAGCATTTAGCACACGCTAAAAATTGGTTGGAAACAACCTCCTAAAATAATCACAGGTCACTAGACACATGCAAGAACAAAATTAGAAGCATACCAACACATGCAAGTGGTAAAAAGAAAGGGAAAAACGCAATTGATATTTATGTAATCTGAAGCAAAAATTAAAATTTGTCACGAGAATCGAAGCTTGGATTTCTCATCTTCAAGCTGTATATCGAACAATACATAATCCGCCATTGCCGACGATCTGGAAAAGTGTTCGAAAGCTCGACCACCACCACCAGATGACAACCACCACCTCCAGACCACCAATATCCCACGAAAACCAGACTGTGGCCAATATCCAACGAAAATGAAACCTCTAAATCGAAACCCCCATATTTGAAACCCTAAAATTGGCTCAGATCTGCGAAATGAGTCACCACCTTCCGCCATGGCTGCAACCACGGTTGCCTGTAGGCCCTCCGATTGCCCCGCCATGGGTTGGTTCCTCCATACCCGATCATCACAACGAATATCGATCTCAGCTAGCTCTGATTTCTGAGAGAGAGAGAAGCAGAGAGCAAGAGAGAGACATGCAAAATATCTCTGCTTTGTATGCGAGGACCACGACAAAACGGGGTGTAAACGGGTGGAAGTAAACAATCGGGTAAACGGGCAGAATGTGGTAAGCCAAATCCGGGTAAAATTCGGGCACCTTTCTTAAGTGCAAAAGATCAAATTTGGATATCTAAAATTTCGAAAGTTTGGTACCAAAAATAGTAACCTTTGCAATCAAACTTGGATTTATTTATTTAATCTCTTTATATCTCTGATTAAATGTAATATTGATTTAGGTTTCATGCTATATCTTAATTATTGCGTTCTTGTGAATATTTCAATTTCACAAAAAACCTCCTATAGTAAATACATAGGAGAGATGTGCAATGACATAACACTATGTTTTGCAAACTGTTAATATTGGGAATATTTATTCATCTAATTATGGTATTTTATATTACATAATAGATCAGTGTGAACTACAAACAAATCTTCTACTCAGTACTTCATTTTAGGGTATTTTCTGGCAAAGTTAGTTTATTTTGATGTTTCAGAAAACAATTGTTATGGGTTTTCATAAATGGGACTTGTGATGCTAGAGGTCTTATAACCCTTAGTCTCCCTACAAATCTGTTCAATGGGTCAATATCGAACAACTGCCTAAGATCAAGCTCATCAAAGCTGAAAATAATAGGTTTTCAATTAAAAGTATCAGAGATGGAAAATCTAAAATAGAGCAAAAGAGGATTATTCATTTTCCAAACAATACAAACCCTAGTTACAAGCAGCCAAATGAAACCTCTGAAGCAAACAAACACGTTTTCTTCGTCATGTAGCACAGCGGAAGAGAGAGAAAGGAAGAGACGTACGAAACCCGAAACTATTAAACGAGAACCAAAATCAACAAATAATCGAAAATAAATCGCATACAGAACAACTCTGAAGAACGAGCACAAGAAGAAAATCAAACCTGTGAAGCAAACAAACGCGTCGACTCCAAAGCTAAGCAACTGTAATCTTAGCCGTGTTCGCTTTCTTCACCAGGAAACACAGCGACAGAGAAAGGAAAAGAGAGAAAGTGACGTATGAATGCAGGGCATCCTTTAGAGCATCTCCAGTCTTAACCCTTTCCCATTCCCAAATTTGGGTCAAATTTTGAGCAAAAACTCATTTTGGGTAGCAGCCTCTCCAATGGCAAAACCCTAGCTTGACCCAAATTCACTACTTTTATAATATCTAATGGCATATTGGTAAATAAGAAGAGGGGACGATCTACCTCTGTGAGCTCCGGCGAACTCAGCAGCTCCGGCGGCAGTTTGAAAAGGTTTGTGGTGAAGCTCCAGTGACAGATTGACAGGTTTTGGGTGGCTCCGGCGACATATCTAAAGGTCTTCCGTTGCTCCGACGAAGCTCCGGCGATAGATCAAGAAGGTGGTTGCTCCGGCGACGGTGTCTTCCTCTCAAACTAGCCGTTACAAAAATGGGGAAGGAGTTGAGTTGTCCCAAATTTGGGCAAACAAATGGGTAAAATCCAAAATGGGGTGGGGTTTGGGTCACCCATTGGAGATGAATTTTTGAAATTTTTCCCCAAATTTTGAATTTGGGTCTTTAAATGGGAAAATATTGAAGATGCTCTTAATGCGTTGAAATTGGGGAGTGATTACAGAAATACTTCCTTAGCCCGCCGTAAACAAACAAAATACAATAAGAAATGGGGACCCAAGAGGCAATTTTAGTACGGTCATGAAAGGCCCAAAGGTAATTGACCCAAAAGCAGCCAAATGACCCATAGGCCCAACTTGAAAATCAACAATCACAACACTACCTTAATGCAGCCCAAGAATTGAAGGGGTAAAATTGGACAAATTGGCCCAAAAGTGGTAAGCGGTGGAATTGGACATTCTCTATATAATAGCCCTTTGGTTGACCCAAAAGCAGCCAAATGACCCATAGGCCCAACCTGAAAATCAACAATCACAACACTACCTCAATGCAGCCCAAGAATTGAACGGGTAAAATTGGGCAAATTGGCCCAAAAGTGGTAAGCGGTGGAATTGGACATTCTCTATATAATAGCCCTTTGGTTAGGATAACGATTGTGGGGATTTGGTTTTTTCCTATTTGATTATTTCTTTGAGGAATTGCGGGACGAGGTCACTTTTTTTGGTGATACTTGCACATATGGTATGTATCCGTAATACATACACCTACAAAGACCTTTAATCAAGTGACCACGTCCCACCTTAAGATGCTTATTACAATGGAGGCAAACGATATTGTTTCTCTTACCCAATATTATCTTGTCATGTCCTCAAGCTGGGTCATTAGATTTAGCTTGAGGCCACTTGCATGGCACCTTTTGAAACTTTATACTCCCTCCGTCCCAAATTGCTGGACCCTCTTTCTATTTTGGGATGTTCCAAAATATAAGTCTTATTTCTAAAAACATCCATCAAAACAGAATCACTTTCCAGTTTTACCCTCAAAAAGTATTTTCCCCATCTCAATTGGCTTGTCCATTATCTTTTATTTTATAACGTTTTTTTATGATTTTGAAAACTTTGTATAATAAAATTAACTACTCGGCTACGCGTACGTACACGCACATGTACGTACGCACACGAACGCATCTGGATCGTTCATTTCCGGAATCGACGGTCCGGATTTTAAAAAGACTCTTACATGTAAGAGTTAACTCTTACTCTTACTCTTACATGTAAAAGTCTTTTTAAAATCCGGACCGTCGAAAACACGCACGGACGGTCAAGATGCACCGTCCGTGCATATTGCGTACACGCCCCGTGCGTACACATCGAATTTTTGTAAAATTAATTGATATCCATCAAACAAGATCCATATTGCATACGTTTTGAGTTTCATATAAAAAAATTAGCTCCACAAAATTGGCAAAGGTAATATCAATTGAACTTAGGGGCAAAACAGAAAATGCAATACAAAGTTTTCACAACCCTTTATAAGTTGGATTCCCCAAAAGGGTCAAGCAAATTGGGACGAAGGGAGTGTCAATCATTTGTTGCCTAGAGAAACTACAAAATGGAGTCATACACTACGCCAAATTTTGCTTTTACCGGCAGTAGAAAATCGCCGGTAACAGCCCCAAAACTGTCGTTAATACTATTACCGGCGAAACAAAATTCATACCACCGTCCGGAATACATAGTGGCGGTAATTTACCGCCTGTAATAATGTCATACTTTTATCGGCGGTTTTATTGCCGCCGATAAAAGTTTTTTCCCGAAAAAAAGGTTTGTCCCAAGTTTCGAACCCATGACCCTTTGGGTGGAGCCCCAATACCTAACCACGCAACCTCTCAAACATTTCAATTATATTTAGAAAATAAGATTATTTATATTAAAATTTACTATTTTACCGGCGGTTTTAGAGATTACCTCTGGTAATAGTCATTTCTCTCGGCAGTAATAAACCGCCGGTAATGATACCCTTTACCGGTGGTAGTAAAAAAACAACGGTAAAAGTCATTTTTCTCGGCGAGATGTAATTACCGCTGATAAAAGCAATAATTGGCGTAGTGATAAATAAAAGAAATATAACAAGGTGAAACCAAACTATACATAATTACATAAGAGGGTGAAAATCTTTGCATTTATTTATACCTTGATGTTTGGAGTGGGTCTACAAAGGAAATTTAATGGAGTATTCGTAAGCTTTGTCCCAAAAGCAAAAGAAAAAGCAATGAGGAAGCATTATAAAACCATTTTGGATTAAGAATCAAACTGAAATATTCTATTGGTTTGGCACTATGTGATTAAAATATCAAGTCTGGCATGGCCAATATCGCACAAAAAGTCTCCAACAATTACTCTTTACAGCTATTATCCCCAACTCCATCAGATCATAATATTACATTTTTCTCAAAAAAGAAAAACCTCCACCTATTCTCAATCCAGTAGTACTAATTAATTATTTCCGGACAATTAATTTCCGAACGAACAATTGTTATTGCATAAAAAGGTATTTTTATGAAGACAGAGAATTGTGACTCATAGCCAAAGGTGAATACAGGGAAAGAATGCATGTTAGAAAAGGGTAAAGGGGGAGCATTACTACGTTAAAAGGGGAAGTGGACAGGGGAAAAGAGAGCATGTTAAAAAGGGAAACCCATCTAATGGTATTTTTGGAAGTCTAAAATTAAAGTAAGAAAACCGTATTCCTTGTCTTTGTCATTTCCTAAAATAGATTGTCCTTTCAGTACGCCAACTACGGTCTCTGTTATTTTAGCAGAATTTTTTTGATGTTTACCCTTCAATTAGAAATTTATTGGGGCGTATTTATATATGACGAAATCTAAAATCCACTATAATGTCGTTCTGATTTAAAAGCGTATTAAAATACGTAAAAAATGTATAAAGGTATGTAAAGATATGTTAATAAGTGTAAAAAAAAAAAAGTATACATCGAAATTTGTGGTGTTCTATCTTCTTATTTGCTTATTGTCACAACTGAAAGTAGAAAAATCCTTTGTATAATAATGAGGTAGGTAGATAAGATGAAAGTAACATGCCAAGTACTGATTTAATTAAAAATTCACCAAAAAATTGACAACTTGAAATAATGTATTCGTTCCTTATGGATCTTTGTTGTTTGATGCGGTGGCGCAGACGTCGACAATTAAACAACCGTGGAGGAAAACAATGGAGAAAACTTTGAAATTTAAAGGTTTCAAAAGTTTTAAAGGTTTGGTTCAAAGGTTTCAAAGGTTTCTCCATGGTTCAAAGGTTTAGGTTTCAATGGTTTGGTTCAAAGGGTACACAAAGGTTTCTCTATGGTTCAAAGGTTTTTTCTCCACAGTGGTTCAAAGGTTTCTCCATGGTTCAAAGGTTTTTTCTCCACGGTACACCCCTTTTCCGGGAGAAAAAAATTACGGGTACACCATTTTGGTAGATAACAAATCCTCACAACATTTTGAAGAAGTAATTTTACAGCCTCAAATTTCTAATCTAGGCTGTTTAATTTATTTAAAATATTTATTTTATGAGTACTGGTAAAAATTTAACTCATTCAAACATCATTAAAGGCTTGATCGATTTTTATGCTGGAACTTGCCAGGAAATTTAAGAATAAAAATTGACCAAGTATTTACTAACATCTGATTGATTTATTTGTTTTTTTAAGAACTCTTATAAATATGTTTTAAATAAATTGAACAACTCTGATGATTTGTGTGAGATTTTAAAACGAATCCCATACAAAGTGGTTTATATTTGATGTATCCATAGTATTTTTGCGGGAGAAAAAACCATGCATCTAGAGGGGCCCAGAATAAGATGCGAAAGGTGGGAAGGAGAGGAACTGAGTTCATATTTCCGGTGGTGAATCGCAGATAGATTTTGATCTGCAGAAATGGAAAAGATGGCTATAAATGGATCCAGTACTACTATTTCTGATGGCGATGGTGATAGAATCGTTGAAGTTGGGGAGGACGATTTCCCTGCCAATTTCAAGGAATACATGCGGAAGGAAGGACTCGACTGTTCGCGATATGAACCGGATTACAATTGGAGTTTGTCTTATGGATTGGTTTTCTGGAGCCAACACCACCACCAGATCGAACCCTCTCTCTCTCATGGCAAGTCACCTCTCTCTCTCTCTCTCTCTCTCTGTTTTCTTCTTTCTTCTTATTTTTGGTTGAAGCTCAATTTCTCTTTGGATGGTGTGATTTGATGAGAAAAGAAAGGTTTATGGTTTCTCACCAAATCTCATCATTTCGTGATTCTAGGATTTTGCGACTAATCGTTGTTCATATATAGTTTTTTCTCTCTTTCATTGCTGTGAATTTTTTTTTTTTTTGGACTGTAAATAATGCCCTGAGGGCATTGCTGTGAATATGAGGGGCTGTGTTTTTTAGGGCCTTTGATTGTTTAGGTTTGCCAGGGGATGCCCATGTTGGGTTTGTAGCCTTCTGCTTCTTTGGTGAAATAAATTTTTACTTAATTCCACCAAAAAAAAAAAGCAGCCGGGGATTTATGCATATTCCTCATCATTTCACAGTTCACACTCATTTATCCAAAATCAGAATCCCATCTCTATTCCTTTATTTTCTCACCAAATCTCTCAATCCATACAGATAATTTTGTGGACTTGAATGTTAGAGACAATATCAGATATGCTCTTCAAAAAATGATATGGCATCAAAACCTTGAGGCGTCCCTAGTTCAGTTTTGGGCACCCACTAAAACATCAGAAGGGCAGACTTCGCTTACAACTCAACACCAACCTTTTGCTCTTGGTAAAACATTTAACATGTGTGAGAGACAGTGGCTTTGTGAGTATAGGTTGAGGATGATGGGTAGGGAGTATAGCTTCTACGCAGATGAAGAGTGTGAAGAAGAACAACTTGGGCTTCCTGGCCGTGTGTTCCTGCATAAATCCCCCGAATCCGCTTCAGAAGTCAATTGTTACTCTCTTAAAAAGTATCCACAACTCGACCTTGCTGTGCGTTGCCAATCTTGGGCTCTGCCAGTATTTGAACATTCCAACCAAACCTGTGTTGGGGTACTTGAGATAGTGTCTCTGTGTTCCATGGATTCAGTTTTGCATGACAGATCTTTCCTCGACCGCATATATGGTATTTTTCAGGTTTGTCACTGGTGAGCGTTTCTGATATTATTTACATTTATTACTTCTCCCTCGCTTCTTCTCTTTATTCCTTGTCTTGAACCTTGAAGGATCGAGGAGTGACGTTGCAGCTAGGTCAACTGGATCAGCGATCAATTGATGGCATAAACAACGGAATGAATGGCGTTAGCGAAGCACAAAATTCCGTTTTGCCTAGTCCTGAACCCTTGCAGGATGGAAAAGTGACAACGCAAGTAGATTCATCTGATCAACCGCCAATGGATCCATCAAATGTTGGGCAGAATGTCACCACTGCAGAAGGAAACATCACTGTGGTTACTAGTTCAAAAGAAGGCACAAGGAAGAGACAAGCAAGGGAACACAAACAAACTGGAGTTCGAATTGAAATTTCCTTAAAAGATATCCTTAAACATTCAGAAAAGAGGCGTGACATTGCTGCAAGGGACCTCAAAGGTAAGAGTACACTCTAAAAATCCAAAATCGGAGTTTGCTTGTGTCCTTATTGTATTTTTTAACTATATGTTCTCTTTTCAGTTAGATATTGTTGAGCTTTCGGCAGTAGAGAATAAAATGTGATTCTCTAATCTTAATTTCCTTTTGCAGTTAGCATATCCACATTGAGACGTGTCTGTAGAAATTATGGTATCACTCGGTGGCCACCTCGCAACATAGAAAATGTCCATCCCTTTCGCCCCTCGCCTGTTGAGAACCAGGGACAAACCCCACAACAAAGTACTAATTTGCCTTCAAACCAAGCTTCAGCTAATGTTGCTCATATAAAGCCAGCACTCCAAGATGCGGATATGGTGACAGTAAAGGCAAAATATGAAAATGGTATGTTTAAGTTACGGCTGTCTTTGTCGTCCACCTTAGTAGAGCTGCAGCAAGAAGTGGCTAAAAGGCTAAACCAGGAGGCTGGAACTTACTCTTTCGAGTATAAAGATGAAGAAGATGATTTGATTACAATAGCTTGTGATGAGGACCTGCAAGATTGTATACGGACTTCTAGATCTCTTGGCAAACCTTCAATTGTTGTACAATTTAAGCCAAAACAACCGAGTACCCATACATGACCAGCTTAACTGCTGCTTTTTTTTTAACAGGGTTTGAACACTGCTACTCAAGCATTTTACCTAGATTGTGCGTGTTTTGTAAGCATTTAACAGGGTACGCTAGACTTGATTTCTCATTGACTATGACTATGTATTTGACTTATGTTTATGAAATTTAGGGCGTTACAATGACAAAAGTGGTTCCCAAAGATAATTAAAATGTACTAAGTCACTCAAAAGTGTCACTGTTGTTCTTGTTTTTTTTTTTTCTGGGTAGATTAAAATTTCACTCAAAAATACCAGATTTTGGTCCTTAAGAGTTGAGAGATGAGATGAAGGTCACAGTGGAAGAGTTGAGATGGAGCAACCCTAACTTTTACGAGTTATAAATTAGTATAACTTATCCGGGAAAAAAATTAAAAAACTTATAAACTTATTATATAATATATTTATATATGTGAATGGGATGCGGGGATCCGGGAGGGGATTGGGGAAGGGACTGATTATACCATCCCCTACCCGATCTCTGAAATGTTTTTAAAAAAAATTCCATACCCTACCCGATCTCCAAAAACATCCTCGAATGTCCTACCCATTAAGAGAGGGGGTGGGTTAGATAAGGGCAAGTCAGGCGAGACGGCCATTCCTAAGACTAAGTAAGAACAGTACCAAAAGTAATAATACTGGGTTAAAAATGAGTCATGCTAGGGGTACACCATTTTGGTATACACCACCAAATGTACACCGCTTCTGTGGGACTCAAAATGGGTCTCACACAAATGATCGGAGCCGCTTAATATTTATAAAACATTTTTTTAAGGACCTCTGTAAAAAAATTAGCTCATCTAACATCGGTAAGATTTCGATCGATTATTTGCCCAATTTCCTGTTAGTAAATTGGACGCAGAATCGATCGAGTCATTACCGGTGTTAAAATGAGCTAATGTTTTACAGAGACCCTTGAAAAACTATTTTAAGAATATTGACCGACTCCAATTATTTATGTGGAACCCAAAATGAATCCTACGAGAATGATGTACATGTAATGTACACCAGAATGGTGTACCTATAGGTTTTTCCGTTAAAAATTACTACTACCCTATCATTTGGTTCATAAAGTTCAATCACCTCTAAGCATGACATCATTGCATTGGAATTCACAGAAACTGCTGTCAAAAAAGGCTCGTGTACCCACTCATTTGGGTGGTTGGTTGATTAACCAATAAGAAAAAATAGCTATAAAATTATGATGAATAAACTAGTACTATGTAACAGCGACAGTCCAAAACAAAAACTACGTAACAGCGCAGTACAAGATGGCTCGGAGTTCGGCTTTCAAGCTGTAGCGTGGGATATACAGGTGGGGCACCCGATCCATCTTGGATTTGTGCGTTTCCACAAATTTATTGGACGGCCAGACCTTTTTTTTTTGTCCTTTTTTAATAGCTTTTGACTTTCTTCTTCCTTTTTTTTTGTTTTTTTTTATCAAGGAACACTTGTAGGCTCATGGCTGAAGCAGACCCTCAATCTTGCACAATTCAAGTTGTCTTTAGTTTGGGTTATGGATTTTGATTTTTGAGTAATGATTGGAGGGAAAAATAAGGGTAATTATTAAAAACAGATAGAGAGATAAATGAGAATAATATTTGAAAATTGAAATAATAATTAAAGAGAAATATAAGTAATAACTGAAAAAATCGGTCTCAAAACGAACAAGGTCCAATGTCCGGTGCTAAAACCAATGGCGTATAACTTAGCAGTTATTTCCCGGTTCTCCCACAAGAGAGATCAGGTTTCGAATCTTGGTAGAAGCGCTTGGGGTTTAGGGCTATGAATAGCCTCTAGACTCCCCTAAGGACTAACTCATTAACTCTCCTCCACTAATATACTCACTCCGTCCGGATTGGTTGGTCCACAAATATACTTTTTCAAGTTCGAAAATATTTATCCATTTTCAAAAGTTAAAGAGTAAAGTACACAAAAAGTAGTGGAAAAAAATTGAAATCCCAAAACTGACCAACAAATCCTCCAGACGGAGGGGTATATCAAATGGCAAAAAAAAAAAAAATGTCTGGTGCTGAGCTGTAGCAGTGGAGCAACGAGCATTTGACTCCACATGAGACTAAAATCACCTCTCACTCTCTCTCTCTCTCTCTCTCTCCTCTTCAACTTCATGGAAGCAGAAATCGCAGCCCTTAGACGCCTCTCCGAAAGCTTCGACTCAATTTTAACCTCAAACTACAACTCCTTCCCCGACGCTAAAATCACAGTCGCCGACGGCCGAGAAATCAGCGTCCACCGATGCATTTTGTCGGCGCGGAGTCTGTTTTTCAGGACTCTGTTTTCCGCCGACGAGACGAGGGTGAAATTGGAAATGAAGGATTTGGCCAAGGATTTCGAAGTGAGTTTTGAAGCTTTGGATACTGTGTTGGTGTACTTGTACAGTGGGAGACTGAGGTGGTTGGGTTGCGTTTGCGTCGATGGGGAGTGCGAACACGAGGCGTGCCGGCCGGCGGTGGACTTCGTGGTGGAGGTGCTTTACGCTTCTTCCGTTTTCGAGATACCGGAATTGGTTTCTCTTTGTCAGGTATCGACCCTGTTCGCGTTACACTTTTCTCGGTTACTGTTGCATTCTAGCAGTCATGGTGTAATTGAATTGGAAGTATTGAACAATACGAAACGCGCGGGTGTTAGTATCATCGGAAGGGGCTTAGAATCGGTTTCTGAATCAGAAACGAACCAATACATAACAGGAATATGCATTTGAGTTTCTATCCCACCGGTCTATATCGGGGTCGTAAGAGTATACGAAAGCTAAAAAACTATATAGGGTGAGTTTCTCATTTGATTTTATTATCTCGATAAAATCAAGATTTGATAAAATCATTATCAGGTGGGAATTGTTTTTGATAAAATTTGACATTTTGCATAGTTTCATAAAATCTGAAATTTTTGCAACTATCTCTGATTTTATCAAACTTCTTCCTCACTTAACAAAATCACACTTGATTTTATCAAATCTTGATTTTATCAAAATTTGCACCCATATTATGAATCGGCCATTATTTAAAATCTTGCTTGTTTGATAAGTTTTCAATGGATTGTACTGTTAGTTTTTTGATCAGTTTCTATCCCACCGGTCTATTGGTTTTTTTATTATTGTACATTCTCGTAGTTACTGTTAATTACCTTGAAAGTAATTTATAAGACCAGCCCTTTACTCGAATTTGTCCTAGTTTGAGTACAAATTCTAGTAAAAGAAAAAGCGCCATGCCAAGATTGGTAAATTATTAAGACCATAGGCAAGCCTTGTATATGAAGAAAAGGTCTCCCACGAATGGGGAGCATATCACTACGGAATTTGTTATGGAGTTACCGCGTACTAAAAAGGGAAGTAATGCACCTTGGGTGGTTATGGACAGGTTAATAAAATCTGCCCACTTTCTGGCTGTTAATACTTCATTTTCTATAGACGGATATGCAGAGTTTCATATTGAGGAGATCGTTTAACTTCATGGCACACCAGTATCAATTGTGTCGGACCGTGATCTAAGTTTAATTCAAATTTTTGGAGGAGGTTGCAAAAAGGCTATGGGTACGGAAAGAAAATGTGTAAAACTGAAGTTTAAGTCCCTCCTCCGTCTTCAATTTTTGGTCCGAAGTAGCATTTTTTATTGGCCAAAATAGATTGTCCTAAATGAAAAGTAATGGGGAAAAAAAGTGATGAGTTTACTCTTTTAGTCTTACCTTTTGAAAGTAAAAGCAATGATGAGGTTTTGAAGGGAAAACGAGGAAAGAAAAAATATGACAAGTGTAATAATGAGTTAGAACCCTTGATTTCTCTTTCTTAATTAGACCGTTTTGGAGAAACTTTTGCGAATCTGAATCGTTTCACTTTCCTGGACTGTTTTGAGAAATTTTCATGTATCCTGCTACTCCTCCAACATTATTCCCCCACCAGAGGGTCCCAACACAAAACTCTTTCCGTCCCTTTTTAATTTTTGCTACTCCCTTCGTTCATTTTTAAATGTATTACTTCGTAAATCCAACTTATTAAAGAAACATCGTCATTACACTTTTCATATCAACTTTTACCTCTATTTTACACCTCTCACATTAACTTTTACCTCCACATTCCACAATGGCAAAATAATAATTGTATACGCTTTTATCCATTAAATTTTCAAAACACACAATTATTAAGGGACAACCCAAAATGGAATACTTTGCTCTCATTTAGGGACGGAGTGAGTAGTTTGGACTACAACACGAAAGAACATGGTGGTAGCAGGAGATGGCTTCAATTATGTTCTAGATGAGAAAAAACCGGGCAAACGGTGTCATTTTTTATTGATGTATTTGCGATAGCAGCATGGCCGATGCAAATAAACCATTTATTACGGCCACAAAAAATGGCTGTCGGCAGTCGCAAAAACTTAATCTTTTGAGACTGCAGTTAGTTACCGTCGCAATTGCATACTTTTAAAGATAGTTGCAAAAATAATGACGCCAAAAAGGACATTTTGCTTGTAGTGGCGAGTGCACACTGTCACTCATTTCTTTGATGAATTCATTGTGTGTTTTCTTGCAGAGGCACCTATTAGATATTCTTGACAAGATTGCAGCAGATGACATTTTGGTGGTCCTTTCTCTGGCAAATATTTGTGTTAAGGAATGTGATAGACTGCTTACCAGATGCATTGAGAATATAGCCAGGTCCGATGTTGATATCATAACTCTTTGTATAGCCTTGCCGGACCCTATTGTCAAACGAATTATCGATTCCCGTAAGGAGCTTGGCTTCCATGGTCCTGAAAGCAGCGGTTTCCCTGACAAGCATGTGATAGGAATATATAGGGCTCTGGATTCTGCTGATTTAGAATCAGTCAGGATGCTTCTAAAAGATGATGCATGTGCGCTCCACCATGTTGTTGCATATTGTGATGCGAAGACCACAATGAAACTTCTTGACCTTGCAATTGCTGACGTTAACCACCGAAACCCAAGGGGTTACACCTTGCTTCACATTGCTGCAATGCGAAAAGAGCCTAAGATTATAGTCTCTCTTCTAACAAAGGGAGCCCAAGCAGATGCTCTCACATCAGATGGTAGAAAAGCACTTAAGATATTAAAGAGGCTCACAAGGGCTGCAGATTACTACAAGTCTACTGTGCGAGGAACAGCATCTCCTAAGGATCGTCTATGCATAGAGATCTTGGAGCGAGTAGAAAGAAGACCTCCATTACAAGGAGAAGCTTCTGCTTCTCGTGCTAAGTCATTAGATGATCTACGAATGCTGTTGTCGTACCTTGAAGATAGAGGTGAGTAATTCTTGTCTCTAAGGTACTTTTCTTCTGTTTCTATGATAACTACATGTTACCTTTTCTATTAATTCCTATCTCAGCACATTGAGAAGCTCCTAGCCATTTCATTTCCATTTTCTGCACGTATATCTGCCGCAATTTATTCCATTCTCTTACCATCTAAGTAGCACTGATGCTTGAATATGAAATTTTGGAGAAAAAAAGTAACATTTGTTGATCCTTTTACAAATACTAAGATTGTACGTAGTCCACTAAGATCTACCATGTAGTCTACTGTCCAGACCCCCAAAGCACACAGTAAGATGTTACTGGTCAATGGGCTACATAGTAAGATCTTACCAAATGGAAAACTGTTCTTCGGATTTTTATGTCTGAAGGGGTTTTGTTTTGAAGATCTCAGAAAGATGATTCTGAAAATGTGAACTTCTAGTGGTAGTCGGTGTGTCATCCTTTTCTTCAAGTGGTAATCTGAGAATGTGAAGGGGGTCTAGAAAAAACGTTGGAACTATTAGAA
Organism: Gaultheria prostrata; assembly: GCA_036023075.1. NCBI lineage: Eukaryota > Viridiplantae > Streptophyta > Magnoliopsida > Ericales > Ericaceae > Gaultheria > Gaultheria prostrata. Next base: position 3,895 of record JAXBDA010003356.1, on the reverse strand, counting down.
CCTGGGGACATCATGGTAAAAGGAATAGTTCATCTTTTGTGCTATCATGAAATCAAGCAGATGGAATACTTCTTTTGATGTAGAATCTTTGGCATCATGAGATATACTTACTGTCCAGTTAAGTCAGACACGTAATCATCAGCCAGCTTACTCCAAAGATTGATTTATTAATTGATTGATTACTCTCAGTTGCAATGGCAAAACTTTTCTATCCCTCGGAAGCTGAAGTTGCAATGGATGTTGCTCAAGTGGATGGCACTACTGAGTTTGCTTTGCCCAGTACCAATTCTACGAGTAGGGCTGGTGCCAAGAGGAGAACTGTGGACTTGAATGATGCAACTTTCACGATCAAAGACGAGCATATCACTAGGATAAGGAAACTCTCCAAAACCGGTATGGGTACTTTATATTTTATATCTCATTACTCAAAATGAACAAGAAGTTTTTCTCACAAGGGGTAAGCTAATACTGGGGGATTCACATGTTTTTTTCTCGTTCTAGTAGGATATAGGGTAAGATTATACTCGGCTTTCTAATATGTTCAGTTCGGCTGAGATAAAGTTCTGAATATTAATATTGGCCGTTGGATCGTAGACGTAAAATAACCTGAAGGTTGGCTCAAGTCTCGAGATTATATTAGTGGGGGGTTGGGCTGTTGGGGGAATACGTACAATATAGTCTCCTATAAGGGGCAATTATTTGGCCCCAATTAGTTCCAAACATAATCCAATTCCACGCCCCTTGTTTGCTTGTTTGCCCACGGGACGAGGGATAATCCTTTACAAGGTGGACCCCATTTGTTTTCACCTAATCCAAACCCCACAATCGAACAGGCAAAAATAGTCCCTCAGTTGGAAAAGTGTAGTGTCCAAATGTGCAGTTCTATATTAGAATTCTACAGAATATTTGTCCAATAATCTAACTTGATGGATGTATCAGAAAAATGTGGGAAAAGTTACAGACAGGACAGCCCAATCGTACCAAACAAGAACAAATGTGTGGGTTTCACACACCCGATGTGAGTTGTTCGGAGCAATTGGGTGGAAACTTTAGTGTTCCCGGAAAACCTGCTCAATTTTTGATATCATGCGACACATTTGTGCCTAGCTCCAGTGTTGATTGCTCCTACGTTATTCACCAACTTCATCGGAATATGAAGTCTGGAAATATTTATTCATGGTCTCATGGATGTGCATGAAAGCTACTTGCACCGGTAACATGAAGAAAAAAGCTTCTTAGATTTAGTTTTGAAATAGTATATTTATCGGAATCTCTTGATCATTCAGAATTATTTGTCTATTCTGATGCAAAAACCTAATCTAGTTTCATATGGTTTGGTGCTTCTTGTGTTATCGACCATTACAACAAAACACTGGTGTAATCCAATTGTGATTTATCATCCTAACAATTCAGGAATTAAAGCGCCTTAGTATGAACTATTTTGTTATATATGAGCAGTGGAATTGGGGGAACTGTTCTTCCCTCGTTGTTCAAAAGTAATCAACGCCATGTTGCATAACAATGAGCTGTCAGAGCTAGCATTCAGGCAGAATGGAACTGAAGAAGAGCGCCAATTGAAGAAGCGACTATACGTGGAAACACAAGAAGCTATTTCTGAGGCATTCCACAAGGATACGAGGGATAATGATGAGCTGTCAGAACTACACAACGCCATCCACGATGAGGTGTCAGCACTCATGCAGAATGGAACTGAAGAAGAGCGCCGATTAAGAAGCGACGAGCCATGGTACATGGAACTCGAAGATATTGATTTGGCATTCTGGGAGGAAACGAGGAATTTGGATGCCTAATGGTAAAGTAACTCTCAAGAAATAGATACAGATTGTTTGTTTTAGATGCAGAAATGCATCTTGTCCATTGTACCATACTCTTGATCTCTCTTTTGTATTTGGAAAATGATTGTGGGGATTCCGCTTATTTTTTTCAGGAAATGTGTGATTGTCACTTTTATATTGATACTTGTCTAGTTGTGTATATTGATGATCTGTAGTAATACACAGAAGGGTCAACATTTGTTCTTGTTTAACAGGACTTTATTCCAAGGAGTCCATTGTGGACACCCTTATACATCAGTAGTAATCATTTCTTTCACAAATCCAAGATTTCGACATTGTCTCATTTAGTGTCTGCATTTTGATTTTGTGAAGTCATACTTTCCTTAAAAGAGGGTGAACATTACCTACGATCGTACTGGTTTAAATGATACCGGTCTCACCCCTGCAATACACTTTTTGATAAAGATGAGATTATTTTTTTGGGAGATCCACAATATCTCAACCAATAGGAAGGTGGGTAATGTTCATCATCTTTTAACGAAAGTGAACAAAATTAAATTCGAAAAAAAAGTGATTCTGGTTCTTCCTTTTCTCCCAATTACGTTCTGATTCTTCTAGAAACAAGTATGTCGTATTGCTGCATTGTCTTGTACAGGTAATAAATATTTTTTTAAATGAACAATGGACCAACGTTATGCGACACAGATTTTATGTTTTCCAAAACGTTCATCTTTCAGGTGGTGGCATCTACAGAGATGCAAATCAATGCGCGGACCACCTTGCTCGTTTGGGAGCTGATCATCCCAAAAGTCAGGTAGTGTCCGTGGAAGCCCCACTCTCAATCAGAGAGTTTACTGTCCGAGATAACCTTATTGTAAGGCAGATACTTGATTAGTCCTTTATCTGTTTTGTTATGTCCTTTATGCGTGCACTTATGCTGCAGAACTCTAGCTGTTTTTTGTTGGTGCAAAAATCGTATTGCCGATGGAAGTGGATAAAAATGGAGAGATAAATGATTGCTTCAAAGCGCGTTACAATATCGTTGTCCTTAAGACGATATTCGCCACCACCAGTTCAAGTGAATTTGGTGTGCACCGGGTTGCCGGCGAATTCGACTCCAAGATACAATGAAGCCCAGTCCCGATTGAATGTTTGTTCAACTGCGTAATGCACAGACGAAGGGTTACCAGAACACCTTTGGATTTTGCGAGCCCACCGAAAAACATATTTAGGAGATAATTTAAGGGAGAAAGAACAAACAGAATCTTACCGATTATCTCTTCAATTGGTAGAAACTCTTGCCTTTATATAGGCATGGATCGTGACATTTGGCCAAAGATTACAACTCTTCGATTAAACTCAATAGTCATGTCTATTCATAGTAGCCATGACTATTCATGTAACGACCCGGATTTTCGGGAGCATTAATTAAGATAACTAATTAGGATTAATTTAATAAAACGAGTTTCCATCAGAGTGCACGTTGGAAAACGTGAAGTGCAACCCATTACAAAATACTTTGTACGGTTTGAGAAATTATTATTACAGATTCAACATTAAAATAAAGGGGTGGGTTCTACAGATTAAGGTTCAGTTTCGGATTCCACTGCACCTCCTGAGCCTGGCCTGCCGGATAATCCTCGGTTCCGTAATAACCGTCTCCCTCGACTCCAACAGTACCTGCTTGATCGTAGTCTGGCATAATACGTCCGAGTTGCGAAGCAACATCATGGTATTATACCAGGGTCACACAAAGTGTAACACCGTGAGCGATAAATCACTCAATAGCTAACTCCTAACCACCAATCATTGCTTAACATACAAGTACAACATATATAATTGAAAAGCAGTAATTAAAGGAACAAGCAGGAAATAAATCGTAAAGCAGAAATTAAACACATAGGTGATTTCATTACTAGCCATTAGCTTACATGTTCATCTAAGTTCTCAACCTAGAGAACTTTCCTCCCAATTAACCACTAAGGACTGTGACCAAACTATGATTTACTCCCCCCTTGCTTGCCCTTCACTCGGGGGCCCCGACGGAAGGTATAAGTTATGTACTTAATCCAGCCGTCAGCCGCCTCGCAAGGATGAAT
>JAXBDA010003355.1:0-32786 GCA_036023075.1 Gaultheria prostrata | reverse complement strand
AGCTCGGGTTATAGATTTCAATATTAGTTTGGACATACTTTTAAAAACGATTAAAAATTGTGATCAAATCAACGTGACTTTTAATAACTGCTCCATCAACCACGGTTTTAAAACCGTTATTAAATTAGATTAAGTAGATTTAACTACTGTTTAAACCGTTCATTGTATAAGAGTTTTAATCACATTTTTTCATACAACCCGTGCTTGTACCTCATTTATTAGCTCGGGTTATAGATTTCAATATTAGTTTGGACATACTTTTAAAAACGATTAAAAATTGTGATCAAATCAACGTGACTTTTAATAACTGCTCCATCAACCACGGTTTTAAAACCGTTATTAAATTATAGCAATCACGTGTAAAACCCGCGATCTTTTACGTTTATTGTAGTAGTGTTAGTTTGCTGACTTAAAGTGTTGAGGTCATTTTGCCTTGAGTCAGTCGTTGCGGAATGGCTCTCAAGTACCTTGATCGTTTGGTCTTGGTCACAGGCATTAGCTGTAATGTGATATTTCAGCACATGACACTACGACTGAATTTCTACTAAGGTATTTTTGGTATTTTTGTACTACACGTTTGTTAAATCAAGAAGTCATTCTCCTCACATTCATATTGATTGATAACTTGTAATCCAAGTATACCGAAATTACTTTAGTGGAAACTTATTGTCTTATTGAATATATTCCTGAGTTGTCTGGGTGTGCTAGCGGGGACCATTTAAAGTCACATCAAAATATTGTATAAACTTATCTCATAAAAGTTAATAACAGCACGTACGAAGTTTTGAACCTTATACGTAAGGAACAAATCCTTATGTTTCAATCCTGATCCCTCGGATTAGGAAGTCTAAGCTTATTATCCCACCGATAAGCTAGAGCTACTAATCTTTGTACTAAGACTATTATCCAACATATGTAGGTCAATCTTCAAATCATTCCCAAAAACTCCAGGCGCAATTCCAATGTGTGGGAACTGAATTCCCCTGGCAATCCCCATGGTAATCCCCATTCTCTGTGGCCATTTCAGATATTCCCTCTTCTTCCAATCTGCCAAATCATATACACAAAAATTCCTCAGCTTCACTTTTCCAGTTAGGGAAGAGAAATAAGTATGTAGGAATAACTATCGAGTCCTGTCGCTAAAATGAAACTTTTTAATATATGAGACCATTAGACCAACTCAATCTCTATCAACCACCAATAATTCTGGACATTAAACAACTAAGAACAATCATACATCTCTGCACCACATACACATCTGATATCCAAAATTTAAAACCACAAAATCTAGAAGATATAAGGGTAAAAAGCAAAGATATACAAATCACATACCAATATATAACAAATGGAGGCAAAAATTACCAAATCACAAAAAGGGATGTTAGTTTCTCTTAAATTTCCCGAGTTTCTAAAAACCCAAACAAACTGTCAGGTAAAGAGGAAGTTTAGAAGTTTACATGGGAGGGGATTGTAATAGCCCAAGACTTCCAAGAGCTTTTCGTCTCAGGGAGATCTACTATTGGCAGCCATGACTCGATAGAACGGCTTGTTCTTGAATCCAAACTTCGATAATTTTAGCCTCACCACCATTTTTTTATCCTCCTAAGAAATCAAAAGGGAAACCAGAAATAAAAAATCTATTAAACGTGTGGTGGTCGGTGTCGCCGAGTTGGTGCGGTGTAGTGGCCGGTGGTGGCCTCTTCGATGCCGGGTAGTCAGTGATTGGAGATCTGATAGAGAGAGAGAGAGAGAGCGCACAAGCGTGTAGAAGACGCTAAGAGAGAGAGAAAGGAAATATCCAAATGCAGGACACAAAGGGAAATAAGGGAAAAGTCTGGAGCAAATGCAAAAGGATCTAAAAGGACAGCACAATCCGCCTAAACTACAGAAAAACCAATAGAGGGCAAATGAAATCAGAAAGTAAAATCGTCCAAATTGGGCCAAATGACCAAACAACTGAATTGAAAAGCCTCTCTTTTCCGAACTCGCTTGAATCGTCAGTCCGGAAAAGGGGAAAAAAAAAGAAGAGGAACAAATGTGCATACTAAATCGAGCGAGATCAAATGAATCGAACCTTGAACTTCCAATAAGCGGAGGGGTGGAATTTCAGAGAGATAAATTGGGCTTTGACAGATCGACGTCGGTCTCCTCCAACACCATCTTCACCATCTCTCCCGAGACTTGACCAACCATCTTCTCTTCTCTCTCTCTCTCTCTGTCTATCTCTCTCTACAAACAATCCCAGCAAAATATATTTTAACAATTAATGCATACATCTATTTGCTTCTCTGATTATTAAATTTTGTCCCAATTTTTTGAGCATTTTAAGTGTATATCTAAGTAATTTGTTTCTCTAATGAAATTAGATTGAATGTTTGGCCGTAATTTGGGTGTTTGATTTTGGAGAGAGATATGGAGATGACAGTCTGCGAAGGCGTAAAGGTCCAATTTCCCGATTGGGAAGGTCTCAAATCCATTCTAACAAATCACAAATTGATAAATCGTAGTAATGTGAAGCTGTGATTGGTAAGGTTTAGATCAACGTGAAAAGAGAGAGAGAATCGAAAAGCTTATAGTACAAAAATATAATGGGTTTTTTGTGAAGCTATAGATGATTGTGACGGCAACAGAGGAGGATTGGGAGAGGTGGTAGGAGTAGGCTTTGAAGAGGGCGGTTTAGGTGGTCTAGTAGATGATGATGATGATGATGATGATGATGATGATGAGAGAGAGAGAGAGAGAGAGGAGGAGGAAGATAACACACAAAGAAGGGGAATGGGGGATGGTGCTGTCCTTTAAGGGACAACATGTATGCTGACCCCATCCGAGCCGTCCGTGCTCGGCGATCAACTGCCCAGATCTGTTCGGACCCAAACAGATCTGCACCGTTCATTACCGAACTGATCTGGACCGTTGATCGCCGAGTATGGACGGCTCGAATGGGGTTAGCACGCCCCCCGGGTCCCAAAGAAGGGTGTAATCGTCAACTCATGCATTCCGCTTCCAGAATTAGTCCGACTTTTATTTCCAGATGAGGGGATCGGTTTGGCGATTTTAAAGTTAAGTGTGTGTGTGTGCAAGAAAATTGAATAAATGAGAGGGTCTTCATTGAATTTAACCTTATCTAATCGCGAAACGTTATCTAGATGCTTCCTAAATAATGTAAGGCTCCTAACAGATGGCAATAAAATGTTGGCAGTGACCAACTTTTGATTAATTTAAGAGAGAAGTAGAGGTGCCCCTCGGATAAGCAATTTGACCGAGACAAGAATTCCAACTGATATACATTAAAAAAAGCCCAACCCAAAAAAATTTCAAAGGCACGTCATTGAGTAGGTGTGCGAGTGCATCTTTTGAAAATATGCAAGCTACTAAAATTGCTAAGAGCAAAAATTGAGTGTGTAAGTGTATGGCAACGATTGAGAGGCGCGAGCATAAAATGTACTGAAAGGTCCTAAGTTCAATAGTATCATTTTAATATTACGTTGGTCTTTGTGCTCTCGAATTTTAGTACTATGAGATACTTCTAAAAGACGCTTTCGTGCTCCCATTCACATACGAATGGACGCACCCGCACATTATGCGGCATATGTTGTTACCATTAGTGTTCTAGCGAATTGAGCTGTCCAGACAAGGCCATTCATTTGCGTTTTAATTTTATTGGGAGTACTATTTTTCCACCCTTATACCTGAAAATGGCAATCCTGTTTTTCACTATTGTTGATGTTTCTCTTACTGTCAAATTGATTTTCATTAGGCTACGACCAAAATTTCCCCTCAAAATAATACTCTCTCCGTCCCTTTTTAAGTGTGTGGCTTTGTAAATCCAATTTAGTATTAAAAAACCATCATCATTACACCTTTCACATCAACTTTATCTACACTTTATACTTTTACCTCCACTTTCCAAAATTATCCTCCACTTTACCCATTAACTATTTACCCACTAACTTTTTAAGAGAGCAAAATGATAATTTTACAAGCTTTTATACATTAACTTTTCAAAACATACACTCATTAAAGGACGGCCCAAAATGGAAAACTACACACTATAAAAGGAACGGAGGAAGTAAGTCTCAATGAAAAACATCTACTTAAATCAATGAAATACATTTTAGTCAATTTCACCTTAGATTTCGCATACTGAAATACTATCCTCAATAATAATAATAATAATCATACGTCGGTGTATATTGATGAGCCCTCTATATATGATAATGCCAGCAGGGGTTCTTTGCATGCTAAAACCCAGACCAACCCTGAGTCCATTTCACCCCAAAAAAACACTACTCAAAACAAGGCATTTGCTTTCTTGATTTCATTGATCAAACACTCAACTAAAATGAACCATTCTGAACCATTTCACCCAAAAAACACTACCCCAATACAAAGACAATTCCGCTCAACTAAAACAAGTAGGATTCCTTAGGCGAAGACGTGCCGAAAGACAAAGAAGAGAAACCACTTGCTGATTCCAATGATGATGAGCAATTCTACTGCACTGGAATGACTAAGACAGTGGTAAGCCAAGTACGTCCCCAAGGTCGTACAAGGGAACCACTTGCTAGTGAAACGAGTGACGGGGAAACAAGTGATGGGGAAATGAGTGACGGGGAAACGTCTGAGGGCGAGAGAATATAGACCATCATCGACGAGGAAATCACTCTTGGTACCCAGAAAACCAAATCCTTATTCTCTTCCGCTTTCATTTGCAGGGTGCCCAAAAATAATTGTGAGCTGAACAGCAGCGCCTACACCCCTCACCTCATCGCTAACGGCCATCTTCATGAGGATGACAAACACCTCAGACAAACACCCATGGAACATGTCAAACTTTACTACGCCAATTACCTATTTCTTCGACTGACCAAAGGAACATTGAATCGGGAAGAAAAAGCCAAAAAAAAAAAAAATTGAGGTGCTCCAAGAATGTGTGAAGGAACTGAAGAAGTCTGTAGATGATGTCAGGAAAAGCTACGCAGAAGTCGTGTTGCGGCAGAATGTGGAAATCATGTTGGACTTTGTGGTCGATGCTTGCTTCATCCTTGAACTTCTCTACAATAACTATGATCTTATTAAAGGACAAGAAGAAAAACCTCACTGCTGGAGATAGTGGCAATTCAAAGGTAAGAATATCAAATCCAAACAACTTGTCATTTAAATCTGGATATACAAATTTAATTAGAAAGTCGGCATTTTTCACATCACACACTCAAACCAAAGTGTCCAAATTTTTCACAACATTTTCCGTTTGGACACTCCAGGAACACTTTAAAAATATTCCGGACACTGGGAAGACAAGTTGGTGATGATAAACTTTAGAAAGGATCTACGTAAAACTTAAGGAAGCCATACCTGAACACGAGTCTCTTCCACGAATAGACACTTTCTTTACCTTGAAACCATGGCCGTACAACTTTTTGGTGAAGAAATGGTATTAAGTAAAGCACTCTTAAGTCTTAACACATCAAAGTAAATTCGCGTACAGGATTTAAAATTTACAGGAACAGCCCTCATCAAGAACTAAAGAGGTTGAAGCCAGGGGCGCCATTATCCTTGTTCATACCAAACAAAGAATTTTCAAGACATGCAAAATTGTACTCCAATAAATACAGATGGGTGTGCACAAAAGCTCAAGCATGAAGCTCAACAAACCAAGACATAATTCACTTGGAAGCTGATACGTTGAAACAGAAAATGTAACGGTCAACAATCATCCATTTATAATAATAAACAAAAAAGCGTCAGCAAGGTTGTGTGTCAAATATGCTGAGCAAAGCAAAGTGTCAGATGAAAAAGCAAATACATTCCATCTTATACAGAGTACACATTTGCTCAAGAGAAACAGTTTTCTGGCTCATAAACGAAACACGTCAGCTTACAGTAGGGAATTTTAAACTAGATTTCAGAAGAAACTGTTTTGAGCCATAGTTAAACTAATGCCAATAAATAGGAATAGATAAAGCATTCAAAACAACAACAGACCTATCAGGCTCCTCAAGCTCAATGCGGCATTCGCCTTTCTTTTTCTTCTTGTTACTCATGACTTAGATCAGTGGTTCTCAACATTCATTGTTTTTCTTGACCGGAAGTAAGGTCTCCACATACATATGAATGTAATACGGATGCAGAGCTTGTAGAAAAGGAAGATTCTTAATTTCTTTTTGGATCATACAAATACAGCTTTATATCACCATTTGCACGCACCCTCAGTACCATCTCACCATTTTTCGCACATACCTCAAGGCTAATCTTACCATTTATCCAATAACCCGAAGGGTCTGCAAAAGGCCCAACTCTAAATTGGTCTTCATTCAATACCCACACGTCAAACCATATAAAGTCAGGGGGGGTATACTTAATCAGAGCAAGTTTATCCTTGAATTATAACAATTCCCACTCCCACGGAGACTCATTGACACGGTCAGGCATTCCTATTTGCCGGAACACCTCATCACCCAAGTCTAAGGACACAAAACATGGATCACTAAGAAATTTTTTTATTTCCCAATAGAGAACCCCATTTACAAAGGCTGCAGCAGAAGTATCATCAACCTCAAATGGATAATAAACCTCATCTTCGAAAGCAGAAGGCATCATAACATCAAGCTCTATCCAAGTATCAGTTGCCATCGTGAACATATCAATTCGGACCAAAAGTTTCCCTCTCCTATCGGCCTTTAAATTGTGATACACAATCCTTACTAATACGTAATCATCAGCTTTGGGATGGAAACCAAATCGAAAAGTCAACCACTCAATCTCCGTAACATTATCATCCCACCATTTGTAATCTGGGATTTTCCGAAACTGTCGGGTGGCGGGATTGCATAGAATCAAGGAATCAGAACTTCTCTATGCTTGCTTCATTCTTGAACTTCTCTACAATAACTATGATCTTATTAAAGGACAAGAAGAAAAACCTCTCACTGCTGGAGATAGTGGCAACTCAAAGGTAAGAATATCAAATCCAAACAACTTGTCATTTAAATCTGGATATACAAATTTAATTAGAAAGTCTGCATTTTAATAAGCAGGAAACAATACTTTTGAAAATAAAAACTGGGTATTCATCAATTAAAGGGCCTCACTAAAACTTTTTTGTCCTAGGCCTTAAGTAGAATTCAGCAGCCTCACAAAGGAGATGATAGCAGCAGAGAACAAGAAATGGCAGATCCTATTTTCGACATCATTTTGACAAACAACATTGTCAAACACGACTTGCTACTCCTCGAGAACCAGATTCCTTTCTTTGTGCTTGAGAAATTGTTCAAACTCACCGTCCAAAGGATCCCGAATTGTCCCCATAAGCTTTCACTCATCGATTACATCCTTTTTTACTTTCGCGACACGATGTGTCCAGACGACAATTCCAAAAATAGTGGTAGCGCGATGACAAACAGCTGTGGTTCACCTAATGACTGCGTCCTTCCCATTTCAGGGGACAAAATAGTAACTCGGTCTAAAGGAGAACACGCAGCTGGGAAAGATAAAGACTACTATCACATTCTGCATTTACTACACGATAATTATGTTACTCGTGGTCAACAGAAAGTAAGGAAGCAAACCTCAACTACGCAGGAGTCTGGTCAAAAAACAAAATTCAGTGAATTTACTCTTTCTGCATCAAACCTCGAATATGCAGGTGTCAGGTTTAAAGCCCTCTCAGGAAACAACCTCTTCGACATCAAATTCAATGAAGATGAAGGCCTATACTGGTGGTGCCGTAGGGACAGTTTCGACATCCCAACTATCGGTATACACGACTCCACGGAGCCGTTCCTCAGAAACCTCATTGCCTTTGAACAGTGTTGCCCTAGGGTTTCACAGCACTTCACGTCCTACGCAGTTCTCATGGACATGTTAATTAACTCTGAGACAGACGTCCAAGTGCTTAAAGATGCCAATGTTATACATAACTACTTGGGCGCAGATGAGGATATCTCGAATCTATTCAACAAGCTGTGCAAGGAAGTTGTAATAGAAGACTTCTATTTTGCCGACACTTGCAGCAAAGCGTCCAAGTATAGTGAGTACGGTTGGCCGAAGTTTATGGCATACTTGAAACGTACGTATTTTGCCTCTCCTTGGGCATTCATAGGTTTCTGTTTGGCCTTCATCGCTTTTGGCATGTCAGTTATTCAATTTGTCTGGACTTTCCTTAAATAAAGGCCAATGATCATGAACCTTCTAATAAACTACAACTGTAAGAGTGTCTAAGGGGTAAATAACTTTAAGTAGTATGTTTGCCTCTTTCCTTGAAATGTATGTCTTTGTAGCCCAATGATACTATCATTTTCTCATTTTCATTAATGTTCTGACAGATTTAGCTCTTAATATAAGACCATTCGAGTCTGGTATGTGGGTTACGGGGATACCTGAATTCATATAAAGCCATTCTCTAAAGGATCTGGACAGAGTCAAACAGATGATTACTGCAGCGCCTGCACGAATCAAGATAACCAAATGGATCCATACATGAAAATTAAATATTATAAAATGTAACCAGCCAGTCTTCTAGTATACATATTTTCCAAATTTGCTCAACCTGTTCAAGCACAATCGCTCAATTTGACTTTCCTTGAACATCTGATCCGAGTCCTAGGAAAGATTCTGGAGCAATTGCTTGAGTTTATAACCTTTGTTGGTGAAATTCTATATGTTTGTTACCACTATTTAACACATCCAATTTTATGTAACTAGGCAATCATTCATCTACTAGTAATAGACCGATGACGAACAAGACTATGACAAAAAGAAAGATGAAGAACAAGATTTGACATCTTTGTCCTTACCGATTTTATAGCAAGGTCACCAATTCTTTTCTGGAGATCCAATTTATTTTCTTAAACTTAAGTGGGTTCAATTATTGTAAGGTTTCTTGGCTCATATGATTAAGTGGAGCAGTAGAGGTTTTGGTCAACATTTGTAAGTAAGCATGTCAACATTTGTATGTAAACATTCAACATGCTGGGATGTGACAACATATGGGTGAGAGAACTAATACTGAGGGGGTGTCCCACTAACTTGCCTTTTTTTGGTTATTTGGCTTTTTAGTTTTTTTATGTGAGAGCTCGAAAAATGCGTTGGCTTTTTGTAGTTTTTTATGTGATGTATTGTGAGGAGATGACCTGTCTCGAAGAGCGCAATAAGCTAGCTTTTCGTTTCTTGAGTTGGTGGAAAAGGTGAACTCTATTGAGTTTGCTTGACCAGAAAGACTGCAAATTCTCCTTTAGGTGCTTCTACTTCTTCCAGTCTAGCTAGCTAGTTCAAGGGAGACACCTGCAAAAGGTTACTAAGCTCAATCAATAAAAAGAGGAACCCGTGCTTGATGTGGGGGTGAGCAAAATGACCGTCAAACCGCGAGTCTAATCCAAATCAATCCAAACCGATTGGTTTGGTTTGTTTTTTCTAGAGAAGTGGTTTGGTGCCGGTTTAAAAAAAATAAGAAACCATGTTAAATAGTTTGGTCTGTGGATTTACATCACGGTTTCGTTTTCAAACCGATCCGAACAGTAATATATATCTATTAGGTACATTGAATAAACTTTTTTTAATAGTCGATTAATTTCCTAATCTAATATTCCATACCATCACTACCATATTCCTTCACTTCCAAGACTTATTCCCTAAATGCCATGTATGATAACTTATTTCTGCAATTTCAATGCACTAAACACATTCACAGCTTGGGTAGTAATATGCGGGACGGGTTCAATGAAAGGAATGGTTCGGATGTGGATGATGTGGTCAATGTTTAGCTGAACGAGCCACACTGTAATGCATTATGACAATCTATAATCCCTGATTAATGGGTGTGGACTTGTTTTGAATGTCTAATTCGAACATACGGTCATAGTTCCTTGCAAGAGAGGAGAGGAAACACCGAAAAGCGGGTGTCGTAACCCGCAACGCAAGGAGGGAGAGAGAGAGAGAGAGAGAGAGAATGTGTGTGCAGAATGAGAAGTTGGCAAATTGGGTAATGCTTTGAACAGGTTCTGAAGAGAAGATTATCCCGTGTTACTGGCATATATGGTTGGAGTCATCTACATTTTCAATGATGTCAAATGTTCACTAATCAGAAAAAAAAAAAAAAAAAAAAAAGGGCTAACTAATCAAACAAAAGCTAGTAATATAACAGGGTTCTGAAGAGAAGATTATCCCGTGCTACTGCCATATGGTTGGAGTCATCTACGTTTTCAATGATGTCAAATGTTAACTAATCAGAAAAAAAAAAGTTAACTAATCAAACAAAAGCAGGTAATAATATAACAGGGGTAAGTAATTTTCCCATATGAATACGTGTGGCATAGCCTCTGGTATGAAGTACGAAGTAATTGCAGGAATGGGAGGTTGACGCACGTTTACATTTGTTTGTGCAGGAATACAGTAGATGGATACAGAACTAAAGACTATTTATTTGGAAGTTGATACGTTGAATCGAAAATGATAAAGTCAACGCGCATCCATTATCAAAAAAGAAAAAGAAAAAAACAAAACCATCATCGATGTTGTCAAATAAGCTGAGCGAAACGAATTGTCAGCTAAGGAAATTAATACATTCCACCTCATATAGTACATGTTCACTTAAAAGAAATAGTTTTTCTAGGTCAAAAACGAAACACATCAATATAGTTACCATACGCTGCGTTAAACTAGTTTTCAGAACCAACTATTTCGAGTGATAGTTAAACTAATCAACAACAACAACAATGCACATGAAATAAGCATGAATAGAGAAGGCATTCAAAACATCTCACATTTGAGTCTCCTCCACGAGCTCAGAGCTGCGTTAGCTATTTCTTTTTCTTCTTGTTACCTATGACTTCGGTATTTCTGAAGATCAATCGTTTTTCTTGACCGTAAGCAGGGTCTCCACATACATGTAAACACAAGACCGAGACAGATCTTGATCAAAAGGAAGATCATAATTCTTTGGATATTTGCATCATACAAATAGAACTTCACACCACCAGATATGTTACCTACCCTCAGTACCAGTTCACCATTTCTTGCACATCCCACAAGTGTAATAGGACAATTTTTCAAACAACCCACAAGATCTGCTAAAGGTCCGACTCTAAATTGGTTAGTCCATGATCTCTGATCTTCATTCAGTAGCCACACTTCAAAAATTGGACCACCAGTAGATAACAGAGAAGTCATGGTAGGATCAGTTTGCGAGCAAGTCAAGGGAGGAGAATGACTATCATTCCGAGCTAAACTATGATAATCCACAGGAGGGGAGAAGGGAGAACCATCGGAATGGATGTTATGATCAAGCTCCTCGTCATCTAGCTCATTCAGATGATTCATGGTCGGATCACCAATCAAGTGCTGATGTCTCTCTTTCCACATAGCAGTATACGTATCAAACTTTTTCCAACTCCTCCAATCCCTATGCTACCCAACCCCATTAAAATCAAAGGTTGTTGAGTAGTACGAGGCGCTTTGGCAAGTCCGAACTGCTTGGGGCATTTGTTCGGGAAGTGATGCACTGCGCTTGAAAAGCATAAAAGGATTGTCTGAGACAATCCCATCACTTCCTGCCCCATCAAATGTTGGGGCAGAAAATCTGCCTCTAACCTCTGGTATGGCTGCCACTCAATCTGCACAGGGGTCAATTATAAGGTTTTTTTGCAAGTTACAAAATCGCGTTCAAATATATAAACTAAAACAATAGAAAATAAAATTAGGTTACTCACTTCATCAGGACTACCAGTCCTAAGGATCCCAGCAAAACTCTTTGCATCTTTCCCATCATGATTATCGTGCGTCACATGATAAAGCTTTTCTGCCCACCCTCGAAGTAATGGAAACTCCACCGGACGGCCTTTCTTAAACGTGGTTATATCGCTCTCATCGGGTTCTCTATTTCCCATTAAATACAACATCATACGGGGGACACGCTCGAGTCGATTGCAAAGAGCTGTAAGAAAAGTAACAAGTGTCAGAAAAGGAATTAGAAAACCAACCTAAATATAAATGCGAAAGCTAAAAAAGTACGCCTTTGCTTACCATGAGAGAATATGAATGCCCAGCCAGATTGCCCTTAGTTTTGGGATTGAAGAAACTATCCAAGGACCGATGCAGGTGCCAATAAGGCAGCTCCCCATGCATATTGGTTGAAGTCCTCCTTAGTATTCAACAAGCATAAAAAGCTTATCGAAACAAACTTTCCAGACGAGTCCGGGCACACAAAACAGCCTATTATGAACAGAACGTATGCTCTAATTTAAGTGTTTTGAACAACTGAACAGCAAAAATTCATAACCTTTCCCATAAGCTCACTCCTAGTTCCATCCCTGAATTAATGACCACTTTGCTTAATTGCCAACGAATTTTCCATCCAACTGATAGTGTGTGGCGGTGCTCTTCGGAATTATTTGGAAGAATTGGCGTCTGCTGAAGATGTCAGCGCATATATAAAACAGCATCCCTTTGGTAAAACAAGGGAAGAAGATCAAAATTGGGAGAAGTTCTGGCAAAGTCCCAATTTTGATCTTCTTCCCTTGTTTTACCAAAGGGATGTTGTTTTATATATGCGCTGACATCTTCAGCAGACGCCAACTCTTCCAAATAATTCCGAACAGCACCACCACACACTATCAGTTGGATGGAAAATTCAATGGCAATTAAGCAAAGTGGTCATTAATTCAGGGATGGAACTAGGAGTGAGCTTATGGGAAAGGTTATGAATTTTTGCTGTTCAATTGTTCAGAACACTTAAATTAGAGCATACATTCTGTTCATAATAGGTTGTTTTGTGTGCCCGGACCCGTCTGGAAAGTTTTTTTCGATAAGCTTTTCACGCTTGTTGAATACTAAGGAGGACTTCAACCGATATGCATGGGGAGCTGCCTTATTGGCACACCTGCATCGGTCCTTGGATAGTTTCTTCAATCTCAAAACTAAGGGCAATCTGGCTGGGCATTCATATTCTCTCATGGTAAGCAAAGGCGTACTTTTTTAGCTTTCGCATTTATATTTAGGTTGGTTTTCTAATTCCTTTTCTTACACTTGTTACTTTTCTTACAGCTCTTTGCAATCGACTCGAGCGTGTCCCCCGTATGATGTTGTATTTAATGGGAAATAGAGAACCCGATGAGAGCGATATAACCACGTTTAAGAAAGGCCGTCCGGTGGAGTTTCCATTACTTCGAGGGTGGGCAGAAAAGCTTCATCATGTGACGCACGATAATCATGATGGGAAAGATGCAAAGAGTTTTGCTGGGATCCTTAGGATTGGTAGTCCTGATGAAGTGAGTAACCTAATTTTATTTTCTATTGTTTTAGTTTATATATTTGAACGCGATTTTGTAACTTGCAAAAAAACCTTATAATTGACCCTTGTGCAGATCGAGTGGCAGCCATACCAGAGGTTAGGGGCAGATTTCCTGCCCCAACATTTGATGGGGCAGGAAGTGATGGGATTGTCTCAGACAATCCTTTTATGCTTTTCAAGCGCAGTGCATCACTTCCCGAACAAATGCCCCAAGCAATTCGGACTTGCCAAAGCGCCTCGTACTACTCAACAACCTTGATTTTAATGAAGAGGCAAAGGGCTGGGCAGCATAGGGATTGGAGGAGTTGGAAAAAGTTTGATACGTATACTGCTAAGTGGAAAGAGAGACATCAGCACTTGATTGGTGATCCGACCATGCCTCCCATGAATCATCTGAATGAGCTAGATGACGAGGAGCTTGATCATAACATCCATTCCGATGGTTGTCCCTTCTCCCCTCCTGTGGATGATCATAGTTTAGCTCGGAATGATGGTCATTCTCCTCCCTTGACTTGCTCGCAAACTGATCCGACCATGACTTCTCTGTTATCTACTGGTGGTCCAATTCATACAAAGAATGTATTGTCAGGAGGATAAATAATCAGAGCAAGTTTATCCTTTAGTTCTACCAGTTGCCCAAAAGACTCGTCAAAACACTCGGGCAGTCTTATTAACCGAAACTTCTCATCATCCAAGTCCAATGACACAATCATACAATTATAACTTTGCAAATATACCATTTTCCAATAGAGAACTCCATTTTGGAAGGCCGAACTAGAAGAGTACCAAGCATTAGTAGAAGAAGAGTCCCAAACCTCACATGAATAAAAATCAGAAGGCACCTTAACATCAAGCTTTCTCCAAGTATCAGTTCCCAATGTGTACATATCAGTTGTGACAAAATGTTCGCGATCATCATCGGTGATAGAATGGTGATACAAAATCCTTATCAATACGTAATCATCAATACTGGGATAGAAACCAAATCCAAATATGACCAATTCAATCACTGTAACACTATCATCCCACCATTTGTTAGCTGGGATTTCCCGAAATTGTCTTGTCGCGGGATTGCACATAAACAAGGGACCATAGTTGCTGATCTTCAAACAAACTAAGCCGTTACAGATGCCCAAAACAGAACGCTTATAATCACATACTTCATTTAAAAATGGGAAATCTAAATTGATAAGACCATCACACGCATCGTTCTTATTGTAGTAGTGCAAGTACATGCCCCAACAACGGGTTTCGAAATTACGAGCGATTAGGAGGAGAGTGGTAGAATCGAGATTGGAGTTTAGAGTGGAGTGGGTTGAGTGTTTGGAAATAAATTCAGGGCTTTTGATGAGAGCGTACCAGGATTTGCATACCGATTTGAATCGTAAGAGGGATTTCACAGGCAATCTCGATAAGATTTCAATCGCTACTTCAATGGGAGTGAAATGACGCCTTTGCTAGAATGGATTGGCTACTCGCCATAGCTTTCTTCCTCTTCCTCGATACATTGAATCAAAGTGGAGTGCTGAATTTTGAGCAGCCCATTATTCACGGATTTGGTCATGTGAAACCCTAGTTTCTCCCATACAAGAAGAAATAAAATGGGAGAACCGTGGTTTAGGGGTTTAGGTTTGAACCATTGTTTTATGGGCGCATAATGTGGGCTCAGAATTGGGCTTTGGGTGATAGTCTAAATTGCCAAATTTCAACAGGCTGCTTGTGCCCCCATGGAGCATCTTGAATGGGCTGAATTTGCCATTTGATTAAATTAGCAAATTTGATAATCAATTAAGATTTTAGAAAATGATTTTCTCATTCGCTAAAATCTTGGTTGATTTAAGCAAATGTTAGCTAAGATTTGTTAAAATCAACCAAGATTTTAGCAAATAAGGAAACCATTTGCTAAAATCTTGGTTGATTTTATCAAATGGGGTGATTTTATCCAATGACAAACTTAGCCAAGCCACCAAGATAGGATGCTCAAATCTCTATTTACATTTCTGTTCAAAAAGAAAAATCTCTATTTAAATCTTTATTTAATAAAAAATTCATGTAAAGACTTTCACTATTCACTCCCATTCCAACCAGAAATTTCTATTTTAATCTCTAAAATTTACCTCCAAAATTATATCTATAACCACTTTACAGCCCAGTACCAATCAACTTCAATTATCTTTACTTTCCAGCAAAGTACTCCCATTTTCTTTAACCCGTTAAGAAAATGTTTATCTTTTTTCCTAGCCTAGCCTAGATCCTTTACATTTTCATGTAATTATGCCTTCAACTTTGTTAGGGCTCGTTCCGCTGAGAAAAAACCAGCTTCAGATTAAAACAAAAACCACTTCTTTCCACTAACATCAAAACCCCAAAAAAACCAACACATTCCACTAAACTAAAAAAAAAAACCCATCAAAAACCAGACAATTAATGGAAAATTACGATTTTGCCCTTAACTTTTGTCGCCTGTCCTGGAAAAGAGACGTCTGTCGTACCACCAGAGCTCCACAAGAACCTTGCTATGGGGACCGAGCAAAAGTACAGACGACGTACCGACGGCACCAGCGACGGCCGTGTGGGTCCCAAATGGCCAATCCGAGCCGTTCATCGTACTCGGAATCAAAATCCGAATGGGTCTACGCGGGAATCGAGGCCGTATGAAGGCTTTAAGTGCTCGATCCAAAATCACCCCATTTCGAGCAAATGATTTTGCTCGAAATGGGGTGATTGGGGTGATTTTGGATCGAGCACTTAAAGCCTTCCGATGGCCTCGATTCCCGCGTAAACCCACTCGGATTTTGATTCCGAGCACGATGAACGGATCAGATTGGCCGTTTGGCGCCCACACGGCCGTCGCCGGTGCCGGTGCCGTCGGTACTTCGTATGTACCGTTTTGGTCTGTACCCGTATACTTATTCCACATGTGGGAATGTGCAGCAGCCAGCAACAAACGAATGTGGGCCCCCTGGGTGAAATGATGTCAATTGGGTGCCATGTTCTGCCGTACCACAGGTCCACAACGCGGAGAGAGAGAGTTGTTTGGTACAAGGGTAAATTGGTAAATTGGTAAGAAGCCAAAAAACCAAAAAACCCAAAAAACTGGATAGTGGAACAACGTAGTTTATTTCTAAAGCCAAACATCCAAAAAAAACCAAAAAACCCAAAAAACTGTGTTAGCGGAACGCCCCCTTAATCTACTTACTAAAATTGATTTTTAGTTTGTTGTTGTTCTCTCGTTCTCACATGGTTGAGAAATATTAAGTCCTCGTACGTAGGCAAGCCACATGCCGTCATTCGGCCTCACCCTTAGGTTGAACGCAATCGCATTCGAAGAAGTTAGATTAAGAAAGTAAGGCGTTAATACGAAGTTGGACTGTGCGCACAACCCTGGCACGCCTGCGTTGAACCGCACAGCCCTAGCAGTAGTTTTTATGGAAAACATTTTGGGACGTCCGGTGAGACCTCAATCGCTAAGGGGTTAACATGGGTAGACGAGTACAATAACATGCTGATGATCCACAACCAGAAGATCCACCAGTTGGAAGTCCAAGTCTGGTTCAGCCAGCAGAATCAAAGGCTTCCGCAAATACCTCCCATAAAAAATAAATAGTCAATTTATTCATGCAATGAGCTTTGAGATAAATGTATACTGATCTCTAAAAGTCTGACAGACTTAATTTTCAAAAACAAAATATGCTGGACGGGCTCAATGAAACGAATGGTTCGGACGTTGATGATGTGGTTCTTGTTTAACTGAAGGAGCCGCACTGAAATGCATTATGACAATCTATAATTAATCCCTGATTAATGGGTGTGGACTTGTTTTGTTCTATTTGGAATTTACAACTGAAAATTAGAACCATAATGTTGGTTTCTTATTTTTCCTTGCTTTGCATAAGGAAAAACAATTAAAGGAAGTAAAGATGTACTTACTAGTTCCTTAATATTTCTTTTTCCGACCGTTTGGGATGTCCGAACCAACTTGCTCGTGATAACTTTGAAGCACGTAATAACTCTCTCCATCTCATTGCTCCTTCAACGATCCCGAGTCTGAATTTCCTATTTTCATCGATAGAAAAAGATTGCTACAACAGCCACCTCCCTCCACTCTTCTTTACTACATTACCAGAAAATAAATATTTGCCCGGGTACCATGAAAAATGATAACTGCCTGTAAACATGGACTAATCACTAGGCCCAGCCCAGCCAGGACCGGCCCAACTGAACCATTGGGTCTTAACTTAAGCCCAAACTCCGAGTGAATTATAGGGTCCTCAACAAGTTAAAACTAATAAGTTGCTCAAATTAATGCTCCAAGGATTATATTGAAACTGATTCTACGGCAGTGCATCAGCTGGTTAATTCAAGCAACAATCATCTTCACTGTCTGAGTAAATGAAATAATATCTAACTGCAGGTTCCTGAAAATTTGAGGAATCTGCTCTTGTTCATGTGTTCAAGGAGGCCAACAAGTGTGCTGATAATCTTGTCCAATTAGTTCGCGACTCCCGGATTGAATCATTTTTTATTCTTGATGTTGTTCCTTCTAATGTTGTAAATGTAGTTATCTACTGATGCTTCAAGGGTTTCACATCCCCGACTTCGTTGTTGATTAAGTTTATATAGTAATATAATCTAATTTCCAAAGCATCGTGCTCCTTCATGCATGCTCCACTTGGATCGTGGGGATATATTATAGCTCAGTTGGTAGAGCTCCGCTCTTGCAATTGGGTCGTTGCAATTACGGGTGATAATGCCAAAATATCAAACTGGCTCAATTGTCTTTACCTTGATCCTTGCAGTTGCAGGTCTCTTGAATCCTCTTTTTTCCTATTTCTTTTTCTTTGATTTGGGTTTGTTTGTGTGTAATTACGTTTATTCTTAATCCTAGATGGAAGAAAAAAAAAAAAAAAACACCCTCCAATTAGAGACAGAGCCCACGTCCCAATCTGACTTTATTGTTCAGTCTGCTCAAGGGGTACCAAATGACATACTCTCTAGTACTATTAGACATCACTATAAAACTAATTAAGTTTTTAGTTATCTGTTCATCTTAATTAAGCCTGTAATAATAATTTTCTGAGTATGGTGGATGTTCTTTCGGCTGTCCATTGATGCATGTTACAGTACATTGAATTATGTCATTCATTTAATAATGTTCCACTCCCATATTTAGTTCCATGATGAGTGATTGTAGGAAAGGGATTGCTCACCAGGTCTATAATTGTCTTTAAGTAAAGGCAGGAACAGGAAGATTCAATGGGTGAGACTTAATCGGCAATATCATGTGCCCTTAAACGAGTACTAATCATTATTCAGTTCGTTTTCATTGTTACGCTAATGTCTCGGTAAGCTTAGACGCCTCTTGTCATGTACCAAAGTGACACCTTGGTTCTCTATGTTAACCACTTCAGAGTCCGAGTCGTGGCTCTATCCTAGAGATCAGATATATATGTTTTCAAGTATTAATGGCCGTACTGCCAAAACAGGGATGAAACTAGTTTGTGGGGTGGATGGTACGTGTCACCTTCGATTCTGAACAAGTTTTATATTATGTTTAATGGATTAACCTGTAGTTATTCAAAAAACTTTTATTTTTCCCACAAACAGCATTCTAAAACATGAATTACTCTGACACAAAAAAAAAATTCAAATGCTTTCATTTATAGACCACTAGAGAATTGAATCAAGTCGTTATTTTTTGTTTTAACATAAAAATAAAACCTAAAACAAAGCTTGACTTTGCTCTTAAATTTTTTATTCATATGTTCATTTAGAATATACAATAATACCAGTTGACAGTAGACTCCCGTTAAACAGTGTCACCCCAAACATAAATCTTGACTCGGTCACTGCTACCCGATATTCATGCCTTGGACTTGGAGATGCTCTAAAGAACCGAAAGTGTAGTGGACTTTCTGATTTGCAAGTTGGGATTGTGTCCACAACAATTGATCTTTTCTGGTTAGATTTCATTACTACTTTGTGGAAATGGGGAGAGGCCACCCCAACTTCTTCCAACCAAAAGTTGGTGGAAGTTCTAAATTCTTCTCTTGAATTCCTTAATAGAATTTCCTAAAATGTGTAGGACATATACCTAACTTCTCTAGATATATAACAAGACAATGAGAAAGCCATTTTGTTTGATAGGGCAGGAAAATGGTTGTGCTAGCTACTAGTTTATATATTGGGTAACGCAAATGATGTAAACATGCATGTGAATTGTTTTAATGCAAACCAACTTATAAACTCACATGGCGACAGCAGGTAGGTAGTAGTAAGATCGGCTGACCCCATGGAAGAAGAAAACAATGTTAATATAGTCACTGGAAATTATGCCTGGTCGTTATCTTTCAGGACTCCAAAATTAGTCGAAGTACGCACGAACTAGCCCAGACATCTGGTTATTAAAAAAAAAAATAGTACTCCCTTCCGTTCCTTTTTGAATGTCTTGTTTCGTAAATCCAATTTATTAACAAAACATCAATGTTATACGTGTCATATCAACTTTTACTTCCGCTTTACACCTCTCATATAAACTTTTACTTCCATTTTTACCTATTAACTTTTCAAAAGGGGGAAATAATAATTGTACAAACTTTTACTCATTAACTTTTCAAACCACATATTTATAAAGGGACAACCCCAAAATGTAATACGATGGAGGGTGTAATTGACACCACAATGTCTATGTTCTCTTGTGAAGCTTTGGTGCTGGAAAATTATTTTCGAGAAAGTTTTACTCAGGTGAAGTAAAATTGCAAGTTCAATCTCCCTACAAAAAAATCGTGTAATGTTTTAAAAAAATTAAAACCAATTGTCCATCACAAGACCTCTAATTGTTTCGCGAGCGGTAAAGCGATAACTTTATTATTAATATCTTCAACGCGCCCTCTCATAAACCTTTAATTTTGTCTGTAACCATCTAATAGTACTCATATAATTCCAAATGTCCATCACAAGACCTCTAAATAATGTGAGCCATGAGAGGAGAATCCCATTCCTGTGGTTCTATTAATGGAGTAATATTTAATGAGCCAACAACTTTGTGGCTATAGCTTTGCCATAAGCTTATCATGATGCACGTGGGAAGTCGTTGGCAACAGCTTATGTATATTTAATGGGAGAAAAACAAAGGCAGGCAAAAGAGCTCCTAACCTCAACCACAATATCCACTAGATTTTTCCCTATTGCTTTGCCCATTTACATGGGTTTTGATTGCTTCCAAGTAAATTGTTTCTTCACAAGTACTACCATAAAAGATGGAGACAACAATATGTTTGGACTAAGACTTAAAAATCGATTCACTAATTTTATTCTCTTATGGTCTCAGGTTCGTTTCTCCGTACTATCTACTCTAGCCACCTCACCCAACGCGTAAGCATTTGATAGGGTTGAGAGAGGAGTTGTATGGATTAGTTTGAGATCAACACAAGCTGGTACAGGACACCTGCATTACCCAAAAAAAAGAAAAAAAAGAAGGGTGTTTGATTGAGGTTGGTTGATGTTGATACCTACCCTTTTGAAAAGTTTGTAAAGCAATTCTGAAGTTGTTAAAAATATTGTTTAACCAAAAATATTTGATTAAGTTTGAAACTTGAAAGTGTATGTCAAGGAACATTAATTCTAGCCAATAGGGAGAGACTTTTATATTTCTAGAAGTAATTAAAGTACCCAATTTGCCGGCTTGCATTCGTTACTTAATTAAAACAATATAATGGGGGTGTGCAACTGTACAAGTCTTTTGTGGTTATTATCTTCGAATTTGGATAAAGACGTGGCCAAACGTGAAGTTATGTCAGGTTTGGAGGGATTATCATAAAAAACAATCCAGTTTAAGGCATAAAAAATTTATTAGCCTTTTGGAGGGAAAATATTCATTTTTGTTGTAATTTCTTTTTGTAAAACGCAGGGGTCCAAACTTGCTTAGTCGCACCTTAAGTCCTTGACTAATTTCAGAAGGGCCGACTTAAAGCTTTTGTCCCTTATATATGAACTAGCCCAAGAAAATTAATTGATAGCCTTTAAGATGTTTCAAATCTGATGTCAATGATAGAATAAACCCTGAAATCAAAAGTCTTAATCGTCAAGCCAGTTGTGGACGGCGTCACGCGGCTCTCTTGAAAATATATTTTGATTTAAAGAAAATGAAAATGAGTCGTCACCCGGAATTTATTTAGAAAATGATTTTTGGTACTTGAGAAACCGCTGAAAAATAATTGATGACTCTTGTGCCGTTTGAAAAAGAATTTGATCTACGGGGAGATTCTTGGATTCGGGAGCCAGGGTACGAACGGGGAAGGTTTTGTTTGAAAAACACCCCGCTCTCCCGGAAAATTCCCGGTCTTTACTAAATATTTGTGGAATTTTTAGAAAGTATTTTTTTGAAAAACTTTAACAAATACAACTAAATAAACGAGAACAATAATAACAAATGAGGAATTTTAAGATCACAACGGGGATAAATAAAATGCATTGACTAAACACTAAATAAGAGGAAAATAAAGGGGAAAAGTGTAATTATGGACGGCCGTAACCAGTAGATATGAAAACAGAGCACGATTTCGGAAGAAACAGAGCAGGGGCCTTAGCCACAAAAAGTCAGCCGCCCAGCCATGTAGCTTGGGCGCCCCGGCTATTGCTAGTTGGCCGCCCGGCCAGCTCATCTCAACGTTTTGAAAATTTTTGATTTCGAACAGAGGGGGGGGGGGGGGGGGGGGGGTGGCTTCTGGAGATTTTTCTTCACAAGACCATACTTTTGGATTATGAAAACATCCGAACAACGATTTTCATGAAAAATATCCCTCCGAGTAGGGTCGTACCGCGCAATAACGGAGAATATCACCCGATATGGATCCGAGGAGGGTAGTTTTGTTTAAAACAAAGGTATCCGAACCCGACAATCACTCAGAGATGGGATGAATCCCCTCAGAACATTGTGATGAAGCACACAGTTAAAAGTTTTTACGTTTATACCTCTGAAAATTTTCAGTTTTGGACATAAACTTTCGAACGAAACGTTCGGTTACGATTTCTTTGAGGTTACTGGGTTTATAAGAGGTGAGAGAGAGATAAGTGAAGGCTTAGAGGTGGTTTTGCGTTGGTAGAGTTCACGGTGAGGGGTGAAACAATGTTAGCTCACGGCGACGTTCGAACGGTGGCGGGTTTTTAGCTTTCGACCTACCTCAACGGAGGAGGGAGATGGCCGTATTTATAGACGGAGGAGAGGGTGAGTGTATCACTCAAAAGATCGCCGTGATGATGATATTCGCTGCTGCAGCGAATATATTCGCCTGCGAAAATTTTCTGAACCCAGATTTTCCGATTTGACGTTCAAAACTAGCCGCCCGGCCAACCAAATTAGCCGACCGGCCATGTTGAGGTTTTTTCCAGAAAATGTTGGCCGCACGGCTATTTAAGTGAACCACCCATCTAATTTTGTTTTATTTTTATTCTTTTTGTTACTCAAACTCGTTTGATCGTTCCGAAGTATCTTTACACATTGTTTTTCATGGTAGGGAATACACATGAATTAAAATTTGGGTGTCTTACACCAGTCTCATGAAATTTTATTTTGTATTGTAAATACTTGAATGTACATAATGAAATGAAAGAAATTCCTCCAAAAATTTTGGGGTGTCGTTTCCCAAGCCCGCCCCTCTTTCTCGTCGCCATTTGATGAGCTTTTGTGAATGTTTAATTGTTGAAGAAAGACAGCGGAAAACCTATGGGTACACCCAAGGCTCCGTTCATTTGCCAAAAATATTATACGAGAAAGTTAATCTTGAGAAAAGTGAAATACAGTGAAGTAAAGGAAAAGAAAATTTACTTTCATGTGAGTGTTCGCTTGATAAAGAATTTTTCCAGAAAAGTGTGATTGGCATGAGCAAACTTTCTCACGACACATAATTCCTTCCTTTTTGCAGGATGCATTTTGAGGGAAAGTGAGTCATAGTGGGAAAATTATTTTTGTGGGTCCTACTATTTTTCTTGTAACTGAACACCCCAAAAGTCATGGGAAAGTTGATTTTTTCATCCCTTCTCGTACTTTCTTGACAACTGAACGAGGCCCAAAGTTTTAAATACCGGTTTTACGACACGTAACGGTAACGGTTTTGTTGTAACGGTTTCGGTAGTATCGAACGTTATGTAACGGGAATCGGGTGTAGCGGTCATGAATTTTTAAAAACCATGTTTTGATAAAAAAAAAAAATTTTAAATTGCTTAAATAACCCGTAACGGCCGAGTATCAGCCGTAACGGTCGTGAACCGGTCCATGAATCGGATACGGACCGATACGTAACCGGAACCGGCCGATACGCATGTGATTTTTCCCTCTCTTCGGTATACCGGGGTGTAACGGTATCGAAGAGGCCAAAAACCGTTACGTAACGACCGGTATTTAAAACCATGGGTACACCATTTTGGTGTACACCAAATGTACACCACTTCCGTGATACCCATTTTGGATCCCACACAAATGATCAGA
Source organism: Gaultheria prostrata (assembly GCA_036023075.1). Lineage (NCBI taxonomy): Eukaryota > Viridiplantae > Streptophyta > Magnoliopsida > Ericales > Ericaceae > Gaultheria > Gaultheria prostrata. The sequence goes on along the minus strand of JAXBDA010003355.1, from coordinate 9,015 downwards.
ACCGCTCAATATTCTTAAAATGCTATTTTAAGGGCCTCTGTAAAAAATGAGCTCATTTTAACATCAGTAATGACTCGATCGATTCTGCGCCCAATTTACAGACAAGAAATTGGGTAAATAATCAATCGAAACCTTACCGATGTTAGAATGAGCTAATTTTTTACAGAGGTCCTTAAAAAAATATTTTAAAAATATTAAATGGCTCCGATTATTTGTATGGGACTCATTTTGGATCCCACAGAAGCGGTGTATATTTGGTGTACACCAAAATGGTGTACCCCTACCATGACTCTGATAGGTGGAATCCACAAACAGCATGATGAGAAAACTTTATTTCTTGTATGGTAAATATATGGGGACAGACACCGTGACCACGTACCGAGTGGGTCCGTGCGGGAATCGAGATCATCGGACGGCTTTAAGTACTCGATCCAAAATCACCCCATTTCGTGCAAAAGACCCACACGGGGGTCGCCGGCGCCGTTGGTACGTGGTTTATCCCCGTTGGTCGGTATATATAGCATTGTTCCTTCTTGTACGTGGATGCTGAGGTCCGTATTGGGCTATTGGCTTAGTTTTTACTCCCTCTGTCCCAAGTTGATAGTCTACTGCGAAATTACTTGCAATTTTTAAACTAAAAAATAATGTATCTATCGAAATAATTTTTGAATTTTTTGTGCACCGTATAAAAGTTCTCAATGAGATTTATTAAACAGGATCCATAATGTATATTTTTTGAGGTTCACATTAAAAGATATAAGCCGTTGAAAATGATACGCAATCCCAAAATGAACTATCATTTTACGGAGGGAGTAGTAATTTTCACGTTGTACGTGCACAATGTGCATCATACAACGTACGTTCAATATTGTCTTATTACGAGGCTTGTACGTATCATGCAGGATTTGTACTTCTTTTAAAAAAAGAAATTCATTTGATCAATGACCCAAATTATGTATGGTCTTGTTAAGGTGTACCCAATAATTTACACTTTTCAATATATTTTTAAATATTTTTATATATTTTTTACTTATTTCAATATACTTTTTCAACAAGCACACATTAGCATTTTTCAATTAATTATGTATGATCAACGGGATGTGTGTCCATCAGTCCAGATCTACTATTACAATTACCATACCATAAGTCGTCTAAATTTTTTCACCATCAACTCCTTTTTTGTTAATGTTATCACTCACGAGCCAATTTAAGCATAACTCGAGGGGTTTCAATTTCATCGCTCACTTGCGGACAACCCAATTAAAAACGAAGCAAAGCTCAATATAGACTAGTCGTAAATGAGTTGATAACAGTTGAGAGATTTCGAACCTGAACCCTTAGGAGAAAACAAACTTCCAAGTCACAGGTCTTGACCATGAGGCCAACCCCTGGGGGTTAATTACCATTAACTCCATTTACTCGTGACTTGTTCCTGTCTGCTTCTGATTTTATTTTTGAGAATTCTCTTATTATACTCAACTTAGAATGCTTCGGACGTTCGAAACCTACAGCTTCTTCTTTTAAGATCTACTTCCTCCTTGCGTTCAATTTAAGTTGAGTTTCTACTACGGCATTTTTGGTATTCTTTGATTACAAGTTGTCAAATAAATTATTGTATATGAGAAAAATGACTTGTTGAAATACCTTATTGGAGGCTGAGCTTGAGTCCTCCCTATGATTATCAATAGAATCTTCTTAACCAACCTTCGCAATTTCTATCCCAAGTCTCCAGTTGGGACCACTGGCCCATCCGTGACCTTTTATTTGTAGAAACATTAATTTTGTGAAAGTGTTTTTTTTTTGTTTTTAGAAAATGAAGAAGATTATATTAATAAAAATCTAACTGCACTTATATAACAAAGTTTATTATAAATATCTTTGACAAAATCAGACTAATTATCTAACTAATCCAACATGAGAAATATATTATTCATCCCAGGCAAACATTAGGCTTGATGCACATAAATCTGCTGAAAATTCATATCTTGAACAGTACCCTTCAAAAGAGAACATTGCTAGCTAAAGACAAAAGGTAACAAGTACCCAGACTATCAGATTGACTCCAACCAACTCTGAACGCCACTAATGAACTTCCAAAACAATAGATCTTTCAATCTACCACGAGTTCCCCCGCCAAAAATACCATGTAGGGTTAGAGTACCATTAGCACGGGTATTATTGTGAAGAAGCCGTGTCTGAAAGAACCTAATTTGCAGGGGAATGAATTCGTTTAGTGACAAAACTAACCAATATCGCAAAAGTGAGAGACATAATTCTCACAATTCGTACGACAAGTCATTGATCAAGAGAGACAGAGGAAATAAAGATAATAAAGAATGAAAATAGTACCATGGCCGTCCCCTCCCACCGCCGTACTATGGGGTATTGAAACCCTATGGAAGGAGGGGAGGGAGAAGAAAAATACTTGTGATGGCTAAGGTTTTGAGAGAGAGAGAGAGATAATTTTGTGAAAGTTATTCAATTGTCTACGGTGTTGTTTGAGTAATTATTAGTAATAATCTTAGAACACGGTCATGTGATGTTTCTAATTATTCCAATATCACAAATTTATATGGAATCCATACATTTAAACTTGATTTCGACGAGATCATTGGTGATACTAGAGTATTTTAGACCACCACGTGACTGTCGGAGCATTGAGTAGTAACAAGACAGTACGGGTGTTGCTTTAAAGTTTCTTTTGCTAATTAAATGTTCTTGGTTAACTTAAAGTGAAAAGCACACTTACATTGGGAACTGCACTATCTTTGCACCCAAGCAGTTAAATTGGCTAGCATATAAAAGAAAGTCCCCCTTTTTTTTTTTTTGGGTACATTGGAAAACAAAAGAACAAAATACAACATACAATCAAGATCGAAGAACAATAACAAAATGATCAACCCAAAACTATCCATGACCGGGTTCCAGCGAAGAGAGATCTGCATCCAACTCCACTGTGGGCGGGGTCTTACCTATTGTCGTCGCCGCACGTCGCTCCGTTGCTGCCAAGCGCCGTCTGTCACCGCCTTCACCGAAAGCCAATGGAAGACAAGCCTCGAAAATGGTGATGTGTATCGCAAAAATGAAAGGGAAGAATGGATCTCAACCCATAAACACACGAAATGGAGAGAAGAGATGAGAGAGGATAGAGAGGTTAGGGATGACTGAGAGGTAGGGATGAAGGAATGGAGGGAGAGGGGGAAAGAAGGGGAAGGGGCGGCGGAGAAGGAGAAAAGGGAAAAAGAAAAACCCTAAAGTCTCCACTCTCTCTCTCTAGAGCTCTCTGCTATATTTCGGTCTCCTCATAAAAATAAAAAATAAATAAATAAATAAATGAAAGTCCGCATTTGAAGCAATTTAAGAGAGGCAAAAATGAGAACAATATTTATTTCCCTTCCTTCGTATACTTTTGTCTTTAGCTCATGATAATAGTACAGTACTTACAGACCCCCTTAATTTCACTAAGGTTGGTTTTTTATTTTTCAATTTTTTTTAGCATTTTTAGTTGATGTATATAAAGTGAATGACTCGTCTCATAAAGTGTGTGAGAAGACAAAAACCCAAAAATTCACTTATGCTCTGTACATTTGTCAATTATATTACGCGAGAAAGTTAATTCTGAAAAAAGTGAAGTAAAGAAAAATGTAAGTGGCGGGAGCAAACTTTCCCACAATATATAATCTCTACTTTTTTGCAGGATGAATTTTGAGAGAAAGTAAGTCATAGTGGGAAAAATATTTTGTAGGTTCCATTATTTTCTTGGTAACTGAACACTCCAAAAATTATGAAAAAATTGATTTTTCAATCCTTTTGCATACTATCTTGACAACTGAACATGACCTTAGTGGAATGGCACCTTAATTTTAGAAATATAGGTACATATTACACATTAATGCAAGTTGCCTTTTCTTGTTGGGTTCGAATTATTTCCGTAACCAAACACTCAGACACTTAAGAACTACCAACTATTTAAGCTTGTGCATGCAACTCTTTCTTGTCATTTGAAAAGGAAAACAATATTGAAATAGAAATTTTTACGTGCGAATTTCATCTAGAAATAATGTGGCAATAGTGTTCATAAAATAGTACTATCATTTGTCTGGCTATATTTACGTTACTTCACTTTTGTTCTTTTCGTTTTCTACACATGTCTTGTTTGCAATCAGATCGATAGACCATTAAACACCATCGAAATACTGTATTTTCTGGCAATTAGAAGGACATGAGTCCGCGTCTCTTGAACGACATTTTGGATGACTTTGTCTATCTTTTTTTTCTTTTTTTCTTTTTTTGAAAATTCAAGTGTGTAGTGTCTACTAATTGTAGTCAATGGTTTCTTGCCGATACTTGGTGGGCTTAGGGCAATCGGAACTAGGGGTGGGCGTCGGGTCGGGTTCGTGTCAAATCGGGTTCGTGTCGAAATGACCCGCTTTACTAATCGTGTCGAAAAACTAAACCCTAACCCGACCTGCTAATAATCGTGTCGTGTTCAGGTTAACACGATTAACTTGTAAACAACCTATTTAGACAAATTTGACCCGAACACGACACAAAATGACACGGTTATTTCGTGTCATTCTCGGGTTAATTCGGGTTAATTCTCGGGTTATGCGGGTTAATTCGTGTCATTCTCGACACGAATAGACGAACAGGTTAATTCATGTCATTCCGAACCTGACCTATTTATTAATCGTGTTCTCGGGTCGTGCCATATACGTGTTTCGTGTCAGAAATACTCAATACTAATCCGCTAACTTCATGTCGTGTCATAAATTCTTACCCCTAATCGGAACCACCCATGCACTAGAGCCGCGTAGTGCATCAAAAACTAGCCAATTTTGTGCACTTGATTCGAGTCCTTTGAAAGAATGCATCAAAAGTAGTCGGTTTAGTGCACTTGACTAGAGTCCTTTAATAGAACAGAAAATTGGGCTAAAGTCCTAAAGAAATAGCCAAATAGGGCACTTAGCCAAGAGTGATCGTAATCCTTTTCTTCTTTATTCCAAATCCTTCTCTATACACATTGCGCTAGGGTGCGGGATCTCTTTTTCGAATCCCTATCCCGTTTCTGGTTGCCCTTTTACCTTTCCTCAAGCGGCGACTCCTATGACCCAGAAGAGGCTCCTAGAAAACAACGTTATAGGTGGCTCTCTTTGTAATATCGTTCCATAGGTTAAGGAACTTCACCAAATTAAAATGCTTTGAATCTCATATACGGAAATTCGGTTTCTTGCAGATAGATTATCTATCAGACACAGTGGTATTAATAACCATTGTCAATTTTTCCTCCTTTCTTATAAGTGAAATAGTTTTCTATATTGATATATATTCAGTTTTTTTGTTCGATTCGCTACCATTCCAGTCGAATAAGTGAAATAGATAAAGGTTCTAACAATGGTTATAGTAGATTTTGCTTGGTCAAAATATTGAGTAATCATTGGATGCTCATGGAGCACGGTCAAAAGTGTCACTCCGAAATCCCTAATCACCACACAATTATGTGAGCTACATATGCTTAAATACGGAGTTCACATGATTTTGTATCTGTAGGGGCCGGGAAGCGCTACTTGTTCATGCGCGCTCACGGAGACCCTAACATAGTTTCCAATATATGACATTGCAGAGGTTGTGGTATCCGGAGGTCATATGAGTAGTCAGAAGAATATGATGATGCGGGAGGTGCAAAGGATATCACTCATTACAAAATCATGTGAACTCCGTGACAAATAACCCAAGCAGTTCATTGATTTTATAGTATGTTTTTGAGTGATCCTGCAAAAATTAAAATCAGCACAATCAGTGTTTAACGCAATCTTTCAATATTTGATAACTCTAAATACTTATAGAAAATGAAAAGATTGATCAAACACTTAAGACTTATTTGATTGAGCTGCCTTTTAGCATGGCACGGCCAATCGAAAACATCTTTAAAATGAATAAAAGGTTAGTTTTATTACTGTGCATGTAGGGCTTATTGACTTTTTTGGTCCCCAAAGTATGCCTCTGGTGCCGATTTGGTCCCCAACATTTCGATTTGATTTTTCTGGTCCCCAACCTTCCAATTTTGCATTTAATTGGTCCCTCCCCTTCATGCCGTTAGTTGTCCCCGTTAAAACAAGGGGCACCCTGGGTATTTCAACCCCCCACACGTGAGATCTATCATCCCCACTATCAGAAACGAAAAAGGTATTCCCGTCCCTCCGCCCCCTCTCCTCTTCCACTTCTCTCCCCATCACCACAAAAAAGAAAACCCTAATAATTAAGACCAAGATCCGACAGATCTCCATGCCTGCCCTCAGTTCAACCATGACCGAAGGCGAAATCGTCTCCTAGATCAAATCGGAGGGCGACAAGCTCAACAAGGGCGAGTCTGTCGTCGTCGTCGAGTCCGATAAGGCTGACATGGATGTCGAGACCTTCTACGACTGTTATCTGGCTGCCATCATCGTCGAGGAAGGCACCGTCGCCACCATCGGCTCCGCCATCGCCCTCCTCGCAGAGACCGAGGAGGAAATCTCGGCCATTCGATCCAAAGCAACCAATTCCAATTCTCCTTCTTCTCCACTTTCGAATTTGCCGCCACCATTGGAAATTGCATCGTCGGCTGTTATGGCCCCTCCTCCTCCGCCTTCGGCGTTGGCGTCAACGGTGGGGTCGAAAAAGGGGCAGGAAAGTTGAAGAATGTTGAGGTGATCTAAGTGCCTAAAAAGGTTAAGGTGTTGGGAGGTTTAATAGAGACCAGATTGGGAAAACTAATGTTATTGGTGATTTGGGTGATTTGAAATGGCTTGTAGAGGGAGGTTCTGGTGGGGATACGGGGAGGGAGGTGGCGGTGGAGAAGGCGGAGGTGGTGGTGGTTAGAAGGTATGGTTGATTGGACTGCTACTTTTGAGGTTGAAATACCCAGAGTGCCCCTTGTTTTATCGGGGAGAACTACCGGCGTGAAGGGGAGGGACCAATTAAATGCAAAATTGGAAGGTTGGGGACCAAAAAAATTAAATCGAAATGTTGGGGATCAAATCGGCACCGGAGGCATACTTTGGGGACCAAAAAAGTCAATAAACCGTGCGTGTAGCATTTCTCTATTTAAAACAAATTAAGGCATAACGGAGTACCCAATCCATGATGTAATTATGAAATTAAAGAATTGGACAATTGACAAAATCCAATGCTTTAACAAATAGGTAAACGATAACTTGTTCACATATATATTAAAAAATGTTTTATTTGACATCATTCGCAACTAGGTTATTATTCATGCAAAGACTCCAAAATATAAAGTCATGTTGAATGCAAATTACTCCTAAAAAAGTTCATTGTATTTACATAATTTTTGTCGATGCCTTTAGTTTTACACTATCCTCTGGTAATGACTATCGACTATAGTACATTTAACCACCGTTCTTCATTCAAAGCACGATCCTAGCTGTAGTTTTTTAGGACACGGTTCTTCATTTTACGAGTTTTAATATAAGTTAGGCATACTCTAATCGCGGAGGAAAACCATGATTGAGTACTCTAACTATGACTAGCTTTTAATTCATGGCCTGATCCATCACAATTGTTAAACCGTGATTAAATTATAAAGATCACAGATAAACTCGTTATCTTTTAAGTTTTTTGTAGTGTGACACGCAAGCTCGTTATATGATTTTAGAGTAGGAGTCATATTCGTCACATGCACATCGATCGCCTTCTCCACGCTTTCAAAGACTATATATATAGTACTAGTAAAAAAACATACGCTTTGTTTGGTTTGTGTTTTGGAGAAGTGTTTTTGAAAAATTTGGAAAAAGGTAGAGAGAGAAATGAGAGTAATAATTGTGGAGAGAGAAAAAAGGAGGAGAGAGATAGAGTGAGAAATGAGAGTAATGATTAAAAAGTTAGAGAGAGAAAAAATGGGTCCCACCACTTTTTTGAGTTTGTTTCCAAAACATGTTTCTAAAACATGTTCCAAACAAGGTGATAATCTTCCTACGTTTGGAATGAATTCATGTGAGTAGTATGCAACTGTAAACATACTTTAGAGGTGAAAAACAAAAAAACACCACCACATGCAACACAAGCAATCATGTGTCTACTCATGAACAGGAGATGAAGTACTTGAACAATTTTATTACCATTTTTATTGAAACTTTTACATGTCAACAAAACTGAAAGTTCCGCAGGTGATGGCTAAATCATGCAGTACTCTTGGATGTCCCATACTGCATCCCGAGATCGAGTCTCATTCCCACTCCTCCCATGTAATGGATTAGGAACGACAAATGCCAAAAACAAAACTGAAAATTCCATACCGTAATGATATGCTTGGCAAAAGATTTTAGAAAAATAACTTCTACCCTCCGCTTTTCAATAAACGTACTAAATTTGGCCAACTCTACGGTGGGGTGGAATTGCTCCCCCAGGGACTAGTCAATGTGCTCATTAGTTTGCCCATTCAGTCATTTTCATTTTCCTCATTTTTGTCCCAAAATGTTTCTCCATTTAAATTTTGGATTTTCCTCCTTTGCCCTTTTTTTTTTGTGTGTGTGTATCGAAGGGTTATATAATTCTTGGAAACACAAAAAAAAGTAAGGGCGTACCATGAAAAGTGAAGTTTGAAATTGGTAATGATGATCTCCCTTTGAGTAATTCGAATTCTCAAAATAAACAAACAATATGAGATGGAGAGAGTATACAATAATTTTCAAAGCACGCTGCAATTTCAATTAACTTACCAATATCTTAAAAGAAAGGCTTATCTATCAAAATGGTCCTCATAAAATGGTTCCCATTTCAATATAGTCCTTGTAAAATTGTTGGTTTCAATTTTACCCTTATACTTTCTAACGCGTTTCAATGTTGCCATTTCCGTCAAAACATAACGGAAATTGCATATTTGGCAAACGGAAAATTCTTAAAATACCAGAAAAATATTTAAAATACCGGAAAAAATTATTGTTCTCCAAAAAAATGATAAAAAATTACAATTTTTTTTAAAAAAAACGGAAAAAGTCAATAGACAAAAAGTTT
>JAXBDA010003354.1:0-35194 GCA_036023075.1 Gaultheria prostrata | reverse complement strand
ATACAACCGGGGATTATTTGGAGCTTTGGACACGCCTTTTTAGCTCCAATTTTCTGAAACTCATCAAAAACACAACTCGCGCAAAATCAATCATTTAAAGGCACAAAATGCACGTGTGTGTGATCTTGACGAGCGAGATAAGCCCGAATATATACAACATTTGAGGCTTATCAGTAGAGCCCGCACACATTACTATTGTGTGTGGGCTACACATATCATGTGAGTATATTGAAGCCAACAACATTTTTAAAGAATCTATAGCTCTAAGTTGTATTAATCTTTGAAAACACATTACAAAGATTAAAAGGAACCGAGGCAATTGGCATAAGCCGCCGCGGATCCAAAGGGAAATAACAAATGGTTAACCAGAAGCCAACCAAAAATGGAACATAAAAAGAAACAACCCTAATGTCGAAAAGAAACAACCCCTGTTCCTATTACAACCCACACCACCTAGAAACTCACTTGCATACCTATGACTGCAGCCCTCAATATACTCACCATGCTCCTCCAAAAATAATAAACCCAACACCTAGCGTCGCAATAAGCCACCCCCGCAAACCCCGAACTTCACCTTGATGGATCCAAAAACATCGCCAACAACCAATTCAAATCCCCAAAAGAAAACACCACTAAACACAGCCACCGCCTTCGCCGAAAACCTCCATAAAGACTCACCAGATGCCAAGCCCTCACTTCCTCCTCTGAGAGTTGACACCGCCGACGAATGAATCCTCCATAGAAAAAATCCCTCCACCTTTCATTAAGAGGAAATTTCTATTACCACAGCATTCCATGCATATGAGTCCTCCAGCAGAAACGGTTTTGCTTGGTAGCAAGTATTATCTTTTGGTCATTTATTTCCTAACATGTTTGGGTTCTAGTAGCCTATAAATAAATGTTGCAAGCCTTAGGGCAAATCGGTTGATTATTGTTGAATGGAAAAGAGTCTAGAGTGCATTGTTCTAAACCTATCAAGTTTGTGATCGATTGTTGCACGTCATTTTTAGTAGTTCATAAGGTGCCCTGCATCATTCATGTTTTAAGAGAGTATGATTACTTTAATCTTTAATTTCTATCTTATCTACAAAATAAACAAGAACCCCCATAATAAATGAGTCACCGAAATGTAAACTCGGGGTGGGTGTTGCGCAGTCGCGTGTTGTGTAGGGACGGCGCCGCTGTGCCGGTGTCGTGCCGACGATTTGAGAAGTTTACCGCGTACGTAGAGCTAGTCGAGTTTTAATTACATACATGTGTACCAAAATCAGCTCGATCGAATATCGGATAAGTGTCTCATTGGAAAGCATATAACTTGTTGCAGTGATTTTGATCAAGTGTTTCGGATCCATTCGGAATCATGCATTTCAAGATAATAATGTTCGGATGAGGCACCTAACGATATTCAATCAAGCTGATTTTCAATAAATTTATAGTACTCAACAAGCTCTACGTGGTGAATGTCTCTGGTCGTCGGATTGACACCGGCATGGCGGCGCTAGCCCAAACACCGCATGCACGCTGTGAACCCCCTCTCGGTTCCCTAAATCATCTCCACATGGGTGACCCAATTTAGTTCCGAACTCGCTGATCTCAAGTTCCAACAGTAAGAGTGAGTCAGCCTCAAAAAAATTATTCACGCCATAAAGGGGTGTTCTCGTTATGTTAGTTAGTAATAGATACCATGTGAGATTTACCCTTTTCATAATTGTGGTTTTCTTGGGCCTAAACAATAGGTCCAGTTTCGTACTTCAAATATAGGCTTTGAACCTTTGAACCCAGAGCTTAAAGGGTACATTCCGCTATTGCAATTAGAGGTGTAACCTACGCTCTTGAAATTGACAATGCTTTTAAATCCTTCTTATTAAATGACCAAAGAAAATCTGGACTAACTAGATGGGTACCTCCTAATGCAGGTAAATTGAAACTCAACACAGATGGCTGTTGGTATGAAGCTGAAAGTAGCGCTGGATTTGGAGGACTGTTCCGAGATGACCAAGGCAGATGGTGCTTGGGATATTACGGGAAACTCACATGCTCGTCAAGTCTTGAAGCTGAGTTGTGGGGCATTTACAAAGGCCTAACTATCATCCTGGAGAAAGGAATGATGAATGTGACGATTGAATCGGATGCAAGGGTACATTCCGCTATTGCAATTAGAGGTGTAACCGAGTAGAGCCGAGCCGAGCCGAGATTTGTAGAATTTGAGTATAGCTCGTTTGTTAACAACATGGCTAAGTAAACAACCATGAGAAAAAAGTTTTCGAAAAAATTCTCCTTCGAAATGACCTCGTGGCGAACAGGTGGTCTAAAATGGTGGAATAGCATAGGGCCCTTGGTTAGTGAAATGTGGAGGGAAAAAAATACATAAACACAACTGTAGAAACATATAGACTAGTATCACATGCTTGGTAAAGCTCCAAAAATGGAGCAGAAAACAAGAGAGACACACATTACCGCAGGGCCGGCCCAAGGTTGAGCCCAACAAGCCCTTGGGCTTGGGCAACCCCTTGGGCCAAGGGCAACAAAAAAAAAATTCGTAAGCCCAAAAAAAGAAAATTTATAACAAGCAGGGCAACCCAACTTAGTCCAACACATCACTTAAATAGATCCCAATCTTATTTGAAAACCTCAGGCCCAAGAAAGCCCAAACCAAAATAAAGGCAATGCTGGATAAAAAAAAAAACGTAATAAAGCCTAAAGGTAAGTCAGTCGGCTACTCCCCTTTTAATTAATTTTATAATTGTTACTTTGATAAGGGCAACCCACTCGACGAACAGACTTCGAAGATCAATTTTTTTTCTCTCTCTCTCGATTATCTACATATTTACATCTCATATTAAAAAAAAATCGTCGTCCCTCTCTCTCCCTTCTAAGCATTGATCCTGTTTAGCGCTGCTCTCTCTCTCTCTTGATTAAAAAAGCCCTAAATTGCTTGGAGCTTGGAAATGTAATAAAATTTTTTAACTTTGGGTTTATTAGTTTAATTTTTATGTATTGTACTCTATTGAGCAATTTGAACTCTATGAAGCAACCTTTGGATTTTTGTTCAACGCGAAATTCAAAGGTGTTAGTGACGAGCCATTGAAGGAGTATTGCACTCAATTAGAAAGTTTCTTGAAACACAACCAACATGGTGATATTGATGGGGATGAGTTGTTCTAAGAACTTAGACATTTGAGAACAATGTTGCCGAGAGAAGTGACAAAAGCGATTGACATCCTTGATTTTTTAAGGCCTTATTGGAAAGAGGGTGGTTTCGAAATGACATGGGTTGCTTTTTGAATTTTGTTGACTATACCGGTTACCGTTGTTTCGGCAGAGATGAGTTTTTCGAAGTTGAAGTTGATAAAAACTTACCTTTGGACTTCCATGTCATAAGAGAGATTAAGTGGATTGGCTATGATTTCAATTGAAAATGAATTCTTGGATAAGTTAAAGTAAGATAATTTAGTTGAAGAATTTGCTTCAAAAAATGCAAGGAGAAGTTGTTTTCTTTGATTCGGTTTGTGCTAATCATAAAGCACCACAACCGATTAACCGGAGTTACATTTTATTTTGATTTTGTTGATGTAATTCAAGTTAAAAGCATTACGTAATCTTCATTTTGTTTGGTTTTTTACTTGTATGTTTTTTTTTTTTTAAAAAACACTTAACAATGAGTGGGCAACCAACTCGGAGTCGGGCTTGGGCAACCCAATTGTCTGGGCCGGCTACGTGTATTTGGATCATAAATTCATCGTCATGAAGTGACTTATCGCGGGAACAAAATACCAAAGAAATAAATTTAGCTTCTTTCTTTATTAATTTTTGTTCTTTTCCTTCCATCAATCCCTTTGAAAATCTATGATCCAAACATTTGCAAAAGAACTGCATGCATGGAGAAAGGTTTCTTTCGCGTGAAGCGCTTTAGAACTGCATGCATGGAGATTCTTCACCAGATCCATCATCGTCAAACTGAATTCATCATCCATCTGCAAAAGAATTGAGAGATTAATTGGATCAAATTGTTCGAAACTTAAAAACTTACGAAGGAAAAAAAAAATTCACTTAAATTTTCTAGACATATGAAAGTACCTGAGCTATAATGGTTTTGTCAAGAACAGAACTTCCAAAAGTTATGACACTGCTATTAACGACAGACAAATGGAGCTTCTCAATTTCAGAGACTGTTTTTTCAACAACTCCTTTCTTTTTCTCACAGTGTATCCTTATGAGCACATTTTTGTCACAAGACCTTGCTTCAATCCCAGGGAGTGGCTCATCATAGTGGCCCCTACCGTCACAGCCACCGGAGAAATTATTCTCAGATGAAAAATGGTCTAATGGATCGGAATCGAGTTCACATTTTCTTACATGGACCACTGATTCCATTGATTTTGATTTGCTGGCTTCTTCCTCAAGTGTCTTCACTTGGTCTTGGAGTTGTTTCAAGTAATTGATTGCATCCCCAAGAACAGAAGCCTTGTCCAGCTGTTAATTACAAAGCAAAAACCATTTACAAAAACAACAGGATCGAAAGAGGGACAGATTAAATCATGTGAGGTGATCAATTACCAATATTTTGATGGACAGATAGTTAAGGCTATGAAGCACGGATACGCATACATAAATAATCAACAAAGAATTTTGAAACACAGACATAGGATTAGAGTATGAGTTGGGCGAACACTACAACAACATTTAGTTAAGCGAGCAAACATATGTAGTTGTAAACTTCAAAATTATTATATAATATATTCACAAGAGAATTTTGAAACTTGGGTAGGGCAGTCGCTTGTGCTTATTAACCCGTCCTTGCGTGTGTCCTTAGCCGGTCGACGGTTCTGCATGATGTGCAATTCCATGTAGACTCCATAATTAATCAACAAAGCAAATGGCCGGTCGTAGGACAGACGCAGGATTAGAGTGCTAGTTGGGCAAACACTACAACAATATTTAGTTAGGCGAGCAAACATATGTAGTTGTAAACAACATAGAAAGTACCTTCTTTAGGCCAGGGACCATAGCAGATAAAGCTATGAGCCTTTCACTGAGCTTTTCTCTCTTCTTTCTCTCAGCCATAATATGCTCCTGACTGCTAGAAAACCTTGTGCTCTTTGTGCTATTCATTTTAGATCCTTGACAAGCCGTGAACCCATACATTTGATTTCCAAAAGACACCTGAAAATCAAGAACACCAGAGGGTAAAGTAGTAATATTGCTGCTAGGTGGTTGTACTGCCTCCTCTTTAGGCTTTATTGTGCCCAATTGAGGTTCATCATTTGAATTGGAGAAAGAAATTTGGTGGGGAGAAGAAGAATTGGCGGAGGAATTCCAAGTGTTTGCATTGAGAATTTTCACGGGTGGATCGATGTTAGTGTGAGATGAATATTCCGATGAATTCGGTTTAACGTCGATGATTTGATGAGAAGTATGGTGATTGAAAATCTCATCTAGAGAATTCATTGGCCACTGATACCTAAAGCCAACATCCTCCATACCCTGCAAAAATTAAAAATAATAATAACCTTAAAAAAAAATTAAGTCTCCATAAGTTTGCATCTCAATATCTCTAACAAAACGTTCAATATAGTCACAAAAAAAATTATAAAAAGAAAATGAAAAACAATTTAATGTGAGGATTCTGAGATTCTTTTAATGATGATATGATGGAGGATAATTATGATCACAAACCAAAACACTAACAAAAAAAGTGATCAATTTTCAAGAAATTGCCACTATGTGAAGTCAAATTAACAAAATTAGCAGAAAAAATAATTCAAAGATAAGTAGAGATCAAAGAATGGTCTTACAGAATTATCAGCTATACTTCTGATGTGTGTCTCCATAAGTTAAAGTGGATGACTCCGAAATGTAAAGGTGAATTTACACACAGGGGCCAACCGAGGGGTGCAAAGGGGGGTATTTGGCCCCTGCACTCCCTCCAATTTTCTTCCTATTTATAGTACACGTTTGAATTTTTTTTGTAAAATTACTGAAGCGTGCTCCCGGCCCGCAAACTAGGTGAAATTCGCAATCCTGCGTCCGCCGCTGTTTACACATAGATGCATGGATTAATAGTTGGTTATTGAATAAAAATGCATGTAATAGTGATAGTATACCTAAGGTTTCTATGGATTCTTCATGCAAAACAACAGTGATACTCTCACATCATGTCTATAGTCTAACTTTTATCTGGTCGATCGATCTGGTTCACCTTACAAGTCAACCGGTTCTGACGGTTGACCAGTTAACCAATTCGATTGGCTTTGACTATAGAGGCCGGTCGCCCGGAGCAATGGCTGGTCGACGGTCCAACCAGCTAGTCTGGTTTGGTTTTAAAAACATTGAATCTACATATGTTTAGAGTCTTTGACAAAATTTTAGATTTCACAAGAACATTTTAAAAGTCAAATCTACGAAACAACTTTAGATGCTGTGACAAATAATCTGTCGCAGCTTCT
Organism: Gaultheria prostrata; assembly: GCA_036023075.1. Taxonomy (NCBI): domain Eukaryota; kingdom Viridiplantae; phylum Streptophyta; class Magnoliopsida; order Ericales; family Ericaceae; genus Gaultheria; species Gaultheria prostrata. The sequence goes on along the minus strand of JAXBDA010003354.1, from coordinate 28,748 downwards.
AAGCCAACCGGAATAAACCAAAAGCAAAATTTTCGGAAATATAGTATAACAAAAATGAGATTGTCAAGGATTCCTCAAGCAAAAGAGAGAGAAAAAAAAAACTTAGAGTGCAACTCAGTGGTAGTACTTGGCGAAATTCAAATGAAGCATACAGATAATCTATGTGACATGAATCCTTCATTTTGGCTAGAGTACCATGTCAGTGTGCATCTATTTTGGACACTCAAATCCTCTAATTATTAAGATATTTATAGAAAAAATATCAAATAAGTTAGAAAAGCGATATTTCTAGTCTTTCACATGAACATGAAATAACAAAAAACATATATTTCTTAATCATTTCTTGTTTAAATATATTTGTAAATATAAATATAAATTACAGTTCATATCTGAAAAAACTATGCCATATATACAACAAACAAGTGTTCATGACGTGTCCCCGTACCCGTATCCAATTTGAGAACACATATCCCAGTATCTTAATATTTAAGTTTAGAAAAGTCTGAGGCTTGGACTTACACCCGCACCCGATACTTGCACCCGAGTCCGTGTAACATAACACATAATATGGAGCCAAAATCTAGACATGAGAGAGAGAGAGAGAGAGAGAGAGAGAGAGAGAGAGAGAGAGAAGAATGAAGGCTTACCCTTCAGTTTTGGCTTGAGCTTCCCTTGTGCAATCCTAAAGGGTTGGAGATCAACTGGCTTCAACTTATACTCTCTCTCTTTTGATCAAAAAAAAAAAACTTATACTCTCTCTCTCTCTCTCTCAATAACATTTTCAATTTTTTTTAGTAAAAGAATAGCATTTGGGTAGCTTTGAGCAGACGAAATGCAACAACTTACACTAAAATAATTCTTCTCTGTTTTATTATCTGATTTTAATTTTTTTTACTGACTAAAGCAATGTATTGTTTCCTTAGGCGTTGAATATCGAGTTTTTTTAGTTCCAAAAAAAAAAAAGATCCCTCCAAGCCCATGACTTTCCGCCGGTATGACAGGCAATATTTCTCTGGCTTCTGTTTTGACACAATTTTATGCACGTGTGTACAGAAGTTTTATGCCAAGGTGATTAGCTGGGCAACACATTGGTATAAGTGTGTGTACCAAAAAAATTTAAGATTAGATTTTCAAGATTTACCTCCAATTTACAATTTTCACATCAACTTTTCTTTTCATTTTTCAAAATTATCCTTCAGTTTTATTTATTAACTCTTTAACCACTAACTTTTCAAAATGGCAAAATTATAATTGTACAAACTTTTACCCATTAACTTTTCAAAATACACACTTATTAAGGAATAACCTAAAATGAAATATCTACACTAAAAAAGGGACGGAGGGAGTAATACATATAGCAGTTTTAGTGCAATTTGATTAGATTTTAACAACTGATATAATTTAAAATTTATGATCTACGGCATTATTTGAAGATATAATCTAAAATTTGTATGCACCTGTCCTACAAGAAATTTGGCTTTTAGAAGTGAGAATTTTATTTTAAGGAAATGCTTTGTCGCTAAACATATATATTTGGTGAGGAATGGTATACTTATAGCAACTAAGTTGTTTTACATCAATGTTAATTGAATTTCCTCGTAAAACGGTTCACTCAGTAGCAATGAATTAAATTTCCTTAAAAAAAACCTTTTGGCAAGTAAAAAAATTTGCATCGCAGAAAAGAATCGAAAGACTATCCATTTGCGAAGAATTGATGAGTGAAATTTTCTCGGGAAAAAACACTTTTGCGAGGAAACTTTTGCAATTACTGAGAAATTTATTTTGGGAATTTATAATCGCATTCCAAAAATTGATGCAGACACTCCAAGCTACATTGTGTTTTCAAAACTACTCTTGCAAGTTCTATGAATTATTTCAGGCACTCCAAAATAATTTTACTAGTCTCATCTGCTCCTCTGTTAATGGAAGAAGAAAAATGGACGCCCACCCAAACCCTAGCCGTCAAGCGCCGCTCCCTGATACCTTTCGTCGCCGGTAACTACTCCTGATCGTCGCCTCTGGCTTGCATTCTGTTCGATCTGGTTATAGATTATATCTCTCTTTGTTGCATGTTGCGTGAATATGCAGTCCTTACATTTTGCGATTTCCTTTACAAGTGGCGTGAAATTCATCTCTTTCGTGTCAATGAATTGAGTTTCTTTACATATAACCGACCCATTTGTACTTGTACTTTACAAATAATCTCTTTATTGATTTACATATCACCGACCCATTTCTTTACATTAGTTTGGATCATTAGTTCTTTTGTTTGAAGCTGGTATTTAATATCAGTTTATTAGCACTAATATTTAACTTTTGTTGATTTTTTAACATTAATTGTTTTGGATCATTAGTCTTATTTTGGTTCCTACTGGTACGCCCTTGTTTTTTGCTGGTTTGGACTGCTACTGATGTCTTTGTTGATCTTTACTTTCTGAGGATTGTTTGAAGTATGCAGTTAATAGAGAGAGATTTTGGTTCATTTTTCCGTTTAAAGTGCCTCCAGTAATTTTTGTATTTTGAAAAGGGCAATTTTGTAACTTCATTGAATTTTGGAGTGCCTACATCAACAAAAGGAACCCAAAAATCAGCTTCCTTTATTTTTCACAGAAGACTTGATTTCTTTCGTAAACACGTCCCAACTTACTCGTGTTCTTGTAGAATACAATTATCGTAAACATGTCCCAACTTACTCGTGTCCACTTTTTAGTAGAACATGAAAGAGTGTTAGGAATGCCTGAAGTGTGTTTGATCATATTATAACATTTTGAACATTCATCTAAAACCGGAGCAAACACCCATATAAATTAGCCCGCACCTAAAAGGATTCGAACCTTAGATCGAGGCGGAAAGAAAACGGTTAAGATTAGGCCTTGTCCATCAAGCCAATCCCTTAAGACGTCAACGTGTAACTCATCAACCGATGTGTATACAAGACATGAGATGATATACGAAGTGTGATGGTGGTTGTCATGTTATTGCTCTCACTTGATATGTTCACACTTCAATTTGAGCGAAATAAGATGGCATAGTGCGTATGTAGATTCTCCACAGACAAGAAATCGACTAAAATTGTAAACAGTCCGACTATGCATACGTACACTGACGGAATCCGGATTTAAAAGAAATTGCAAATACTCAACTCAGAGGTACACCTTTCCTCGTGAATACTGTGTAATAAATCACACTCAAGCATGATGTGTTTGGTGACAACATGTCTCAAAGGAATTGCCGGGAGAATCATTGGTTAGAAGCCGCCAAAATAGCAGAGAGGTTGGCACATAGTGCAAATTTTCAATTATTGTGAAAACAGAAAATTAAATGCCTTTCTGCTTTATAATATAGTGATCATGGGTCAGAAAGATATGGAAGTTAAGGCAAAATCTACTTAAAAAATCCACTTGTTGTATTTTAAAAAGTTGACGATACCAATCAGGCATATTCCAAAATGTAGTCTACAATTTTCTATTTTTGGAAGATAAATATTAATAATGTGTGATGTTGATTGTTGAGGGACATTTCCGTCCAAAGAAAGGTACTATACAATTTTGAACTGTTTGATTTAGACCGTGGAACCGCACTTACAAAATTACGGGTTTTATGGAGCTCCATCCTTTGACTCAAATTCATATTGTTTTGAGTTTTACGTTTTTATTTACCGGAACTAAGCTTAATAAATTTATCAAATTTGCATTTTTAGAGGCAAGTGGAGGTGGTGGTGGTGGTGGAAGTGGAAGCGGAACTTTTAATAAAGATTTGAACAAAGACTAAAAATGGCCGAAACAATATTCCAAGTGTATGTTAGAACAATCAATGAACCTCTAGAATCCTTGTGCACCTAGAAAAAGACTCTTTGATTATCTTAATGGCTCTTGACTAACAAAACTAGGTAGACTCTTTGAATAACTCCATGACTTTTCGAACGACTAAAATGACACTAAAAACTGTATAAATAAATACTAAGAGTAATAATTAAAAGACATAAAAGAAGACTCCTCGGTTCAACTGTTTTCATTATTTGCTCCTGCATCAACACTTCTCTGGAGTTAATTAGACAGTTATTCTATTTGTATTTGTACATGTATATAGAAGAAGTGTAGAATTACTTTAATCTCTTCTATCTTATGTTCAAGATAAGCTAGAACTCATAAATGAGTCACCGGATCATGCCCACATGGGCGACCTGTAAGTCCCGGACCGGACCTCAAGTTCCACCAAATAAATGTGAGTCCGCCTAAAAAATTATTTACAGTTTTACACCATAAAGGGGTGTTCTGAGAGAGATGTGAGTTTACCCTTTTTCATAGTTGTGGTTTTCGTGGGCCTAAACAATAGGTCCAGTTTTGTACTTCACAAAATGGGCTTTGAGTCTTTGAACCCAGCTTAAAAGAGTACATTCCTCTATTGCAATCCTGACCAAGGAAAATATTATATACCGTCCCATTTGTTTATTAATTTTTTATATTTGTGCTAATTTTTAAATATTTATATATCTTAAAATAGATATTCAAAAATATGAAATAGAGATCTTGGTTGATAACTCTCGATTAGCTTTATTATATAAAAATATGAAATAGAGATCTTGGTTGATAGCTCTTGATTAGCTTTATTATATAAGTTTTCAAAATAATGAAGACCATTATAGATTAAAAAATATATGCAATTAAAAATTGACACGAACATTGAAAATAATCAAACAAAATGAGACGGAAGGAGTATTTTTTTCTCGTCACACCTCTCTCTCTCTCTCTCTCTCTCTCTCTGAGAGCAGAGTATGCACATCTCGACTAATTTTAAGTACTTGATTTGAAGCACTTGAAGAAGCACTTGAAGTTAAGTGATGAAAAAATCTGCAACAACTTGAAGGTTTTTTTTTTGTTTTTTCCTATTTTTTCCTTTTCCTATTTTTTTCTTCTTTTTGTTGCTTACTGTCAAACGGGAAAGGGGACCCATGCACTACATGGTGCAGAGCGCATCATCCGGCCATCCATTTCGACAATGCACGACTCGGATTTAATTCAAACAACCGACGGTTGGAATAAGTTAATTGCTCACAACAGAAAGTTGGAATAAATCCATTCCTCGGATTACATCCAAGCCATGCATTATCGAAATGGACGGCCAAACGGTGCACTCCACCATCCCCGATCCCCAGTCAAACCAGCAAGATAAGCCCGAGCTGGGGAGTGTAAGTCCCTACTGCCACACACCCTAATCTCTCCAACACTCCGTACCTCTCACACTATAATCCATGTACAGCCCTCAAACTTCCCTTACCTTTAAAAAAGAAGAAGAAGAAAAACTTCAAATACATAAAATATCTAATGCTCACCCTCCATCCAAACCTCAAGCCATGGCACCCACCAAAATCCAAAACTCCCCATTTCAGAATCCCAATTCTAAACACTCTTTCTGAAAACAACCCAATTGCTCAAACATCAGGAAAAATCAAACGCCAAGTTCTTAACTCTGAAGGCAGAACAAAACTGAACCCAATTTCAGACAGAGAATTCTATGCTTTCCCCAGATTTGTGACCCATGTGGACAACAATTTCATATCCACTTTGACTGACCTGTACAGAGAAAGGTTGAGGCCTGGTTCAGAGGTTCTTGACCTGATGAGCTCATGGGTTAGCCATCTGCCTGAAGAAGTTGAGTACAAGAAAGTGGTGGGACATGGGCTTAATGCACAAGAGCTGGCCAAGAACCCTAGGCTTGATTATTTCTTTGTCAAGGATTTGAATCAAGATCAGAGACTTGAGTTGGAGAGTTGCTGTTTGGATGCTGTGGTTTGTACTGTGAGTGTGCAGTACCTTCAACAGCCTGAACAGGTCAGATGGAAATCAATTCTCTGTTTATTAGTTTTGTTTTGATAACCGGATGTTCGGGCCAACTCGCACGCACCTTGCCTAATTCTGGACTTGTGACCCAAGAGTTCGTTGGCTAGGGGAATCGAACCTGAAACTTTAGATCTAAGCCCCAAGGGCGTACCACTTTGCCATCCCTTGTGGTTAATTCTCTGTTTATTAGTTGATCACCAAAATATTGATATGTGGCATTCTGATCACTATAAAGCTATGATACCCAAGCACATTACGTTTTGCTACAGAACGCCACACTTTCGTTCAGAAATGGTAAATTTAGGGATTCAAAGCGATCTCCAGAGTTGTCTTGTTAAGGTAAAAAGATCTAGAGAGTGAAATTTTGGCAAGAGAAGATATAGAAAAATCGGTCTTTATGCACTTAGAGATGTGTTTTGTGTAAATACTATGAAATGTAATGCATAGTTTTTATTTGATGTTTATTGCTTGGTCGAGGAAGTTGTAATTTTGTTGTCCGTAGAAGCCTATTCACTAGCAGCAAACCCGTGATAGACACAGGCTAATTGATTACAATTTTCATCTACCTTAAAATATGCTTTTAAAAAAAAATTAGGCATGCGTCAAACTTATTTCAGAATATTTGCCACCAGAATCTGATGATGTGGCTATTATGTTTTCTTTGATTCTGGAGTGACAACCCACAACTCAACCATATCATTTTGTACAATCTTTTAATACAATTTCGTTTATAAGTATTCATTTGAATAGCTTTACGAATACAGAACCATGTCTAGGTTACACTTAGGAAATTATGATCTATATAAACAGGTAGGTGAGCCTTTTACGAACGTAGACAAATTGATGAACCACATTTATCGCCTGTTTTGTCAGGTTGATTTCTTTTTCTTTACGGTTTTTGTTTATTAGAACCCCTACCCTACCTTTTACAGAAAAGAGGGAGTTGAATTGATGTATTGATTGGATCCGTCGGGATTGACTGGGCTCGAGCCAGCAGCTTCCTTTGGTACTCAAGAAAAGGAATTTGTATAGAGAAGTGTCACATAGAAGTAAGGGGAAACTGAAATTTTTAAGATTGCACTTAGATAGTGTTATGGGAAACCAAGACATGTCTGCTTATCATGAACTACGCAAAAAAATGAAGCAACAACACAAACACAAGAATAGAAGATATACGTGATTCGACAACGTGCTTTTGTCCACGTGAAAACCGAAGAACTACTGCAGAATAAGGATTACATTACAACGCTATTCACTGTCACCCTCTTGTACAGCATCTCTCCATTTTAGTAAAATTCTGATACCAAAACACAAATTGCGAACACATTATGCACGCCTTGACTAATTATGTTAATGCAGGTATTTGCAGAGGTGTTTCGGGTGCTAAGGCCAGGAGGTGTGTTCATAGTCAGTTTCAGCAACAGAATGTTCTATGAGAAAGCCATCGCCGCGTGGAGACAGGGAACCGGCTATAGCCGGGTACAACTGGTTATGCAATACTTCCAATGCATTGAAGGATTTACACAACCGGAGATTGTACGAAAGCTACCAGCGACCGGAGGCGCTAAAGAGGAGGGAGGGCCTTTTGGTTGGTTTACAAGGTTGCTGGGATTGATGTCTGGATCAGACCCTTTCTATGCTGTTATAGCTTACAAGAACTTCAAACCCATTTATGAATAAATCCCATTTTCGGTAACCATAAACATTTATGCATATTTTCATAAGATTTACTGCCCTTGTTCTTCGTCCTATTTCCCAAATGATAAATCCATTGAATTTCTCTGGTTTTCTCTCTGTTTGCCTCTTATATACACGTGTAGGGTACAAAGAAAGTTAATTGTAACATTACTCAATAATCTATTATTTTTTTGTTAACTGCAATAATCTACTAATTGAGACATTATGAATTGTGCTCGACACTCTTTTATGTTATTAAAAGTATGGATGAAAGATTCGATATGTATAAAAATTTATAGCAATATATTCTCAAGGATGGTAAATACCTCCGCCTCATACCTCCCCGCCCTTGATCCAAGCTGGTATTCTCTATTTCGATAGACTAATGGGGTGGAATTTGCTTCCCACGCCCCGTTTTAACTTTATCCGACTTCGATTGTACCTATTAATACTTTTTTACGTATATATATTTATAGGTTTTTGTAATGAGAGCAAAATACACATAATAAATCATTATTTCATGTCTTTGTTTTCTATGGTTATATTTTTAAACTCCAATCACTCATTAACATCTTGTTTATTGACAAAACACTCTAAAGAGAACAAAATTAGTAGTAAAAATTACTACGTGAATGAGGACCCAATTATTCCCCGACCCGATATATCCATAATTTTCCCTTCTCCTACTCTGCCCCAATAAGGAACCGGACGGGAAGGTAAATTCGACTCCAAGCCCCGCCCATTGCCATCCATCTTGTATGTGTCCAAGAAACTTGTCCAAAATTCATCATGTATCTTATTGCACAATTACTCTTTACAACTTTCATAACTGAAAAGATTTTGCTCTATCTTAGGTGTTGACAATAACATAAATTGTGGACTATTTTGATTTGTTCTACACCCACAACAGAACTCTGAAATAGTAGTCAAATTTTGATACTCGATGCTTATAAAATCAAGCTTACTCCTAGTATTATTTTGAAGTCAAGGTTTGTATGTTTTCAATTTAGACCCTATATTTTCATATATTTACTTAAATCATTAAATTTGGTTTTGGACCATTTCTTTGAGACTTATTTACGAATAAATATTAAAGTAACAAATTTATTAACGAAAAAAATCTAATAGTGTGCAGGCTTACACAAGTAATATAACAATTGTCAAAATTGTTGCAGTGGCTCCGCCATCGCTTGTCCCCTCTTAACTCCATCCTTATACCAAACATAAAATCGTATTTGCTGTGTGTTGCACCACGAAAAAATGTTTAACTTCACTAATGACGAACAATTTTTTTTTTTTTTTTATCGGCACGACTACGAAAACTTGAATCCAAACATGAAACATTTAGCTATACTTGCTCAGCCAAAAAAAAAATCTTCAAAATACTTGCTCATAGAATTAGTCATTTGTGGTGAATTTCTTCCTGATTTCACCTATGGCTAACCTTACAGCATATATCCAATGGTAAAATATCTGAGCCACCAACCAATAACCCTACGTTTATAGTCGAAGAAGCGACTCAAATCCAGACCAACCTTAACCCAAACAACTCACTCCCCTCTGCGTCCCCTTCCCCCCCTTATCCTCTCTCTCTCTCTCTCTCTCTCTATTGAGATGACTTCTTCAACCGGACCTCTCATCAAGTCATTGTTCATCCCCAAGTGCTGCATAACCGCTGTACCAACACTCTTCACCACCAAACCCTCACACCCATTCCTCCTCTCAAAACCCATTAAATTCTCACCTCTTTCTGCTCCATTCCCTTTATGGGTTTCTCTCAAAAACAAGATTTCGCCCTCATCCGGTGTCGTTTCGCTCGTTGCCCAGACCTCGGATTGGGCCCAAGAAGAGGAGAAAGAGGAAAAGGAAGTTGAGGGGTTTAAGTGGGGAGGTGAAGAGGAGAGTGGAGAGGGAAGTGGAGATGTGGAGGAGAGTGATGAGTCCTACTATGAGCCACCTGAAGAAGCTAAGGTTTTTGTTGGGGGTTTGCCTTTTGATATTGACAGTGAGAAATTGGCTCAGCTTTTTGATCAGGCTGGTGTTGTTGAGATTGCTGAGGTACAATTTCTTTGTTGTTTTTTCAACTTTAATATTAGGAAATGCTAACTGAAACGCAGACAGGGTTTGTTAAGTTGAAGAAATTGTGTTGGAAAGTGTGAAAATGAGAGTGAAAATGAGAATTATGTATAGGTAAAAAGTGCATTGAAGTTTTGATTTTTAGGGCATTATTTGCATCTGAAGAACTATAACATGACTGTTTGATGTTTATATTATGCGATTTGGGAACTGAAATTGTGAGGAATGTGCCATGTTGATTAGGTTGGTTTGCTTGTAGGTAATTTACAATAGGGAAACAGACCAGAGTCGGGGTTTTGGATTCGTGACAATGAGTACTGTTGAAGAAGCTGAGAAGGCTGTTGAGATGTTCAATCGATATGTGAGTATACCCTTTTCAATTCATGATTCATGTTTTTTTGTTTCGGGTGCTGCCCTTCAATTGGAATAATGCAATTCAATGGGTAATGTGTTATTGTTATTAGTTGGTCTGAATCTTATATGAAGCACTGAATTTTGTGTTTGCTGGGGTCTGTGGAGTATAGTTATGTGCGAAGTATCTAGTTCTCTTGATCCTAATCCGATGTTTTTCCGACATCAGAGAGAATAAAATACATCTGATGTTTTTCCGACATCAGAGAGAATAAAATACATCCCATTTTGTTTCTTCCGACAATTGTAGTTGTCATTTTACTCAAAAATCATCCACAGCTGAATACTTTAAGTTATAATCCTTCTATGGTATATTGTCAGTTAAGGATGCAAGAGTTCTGCAACATCAAGTAGTCCTGACTTTTACAGATGTTAGAGTTGTTGGTTCTGGTGCATCTGCCTAAGCCTTTTCTCTCTTGCGTCCATGAGAGGAGAGAGAAGAGGGACCAACTGCTCATATGCAAAGATTAATGCTAAAGTGTGGTAGACTGATTTTCGGTGTTTTGCATGAGAGCCTATTTCCCTTTGTTGGTCATGTAAATTCAGTTTTCGGGTATGGACCAGGGATAGACTTTACGGGTTCTGTTTCAGTTTAATGAGTCTCAATAACCATATGACACCTACTTTTCCTTACAAAGTCATGGTGCAGAAGATTTTCTTTGAAAAGAATGCATGGATGATGGAAAATTTTGAAGTTCTATATGCCATCAATGTGAAAACCTAGAAATGTTTCTTCCTAGCAAATGTGAGCTCTTTGTTTTTATTAAGGACGGCTTCTCGACTTATATCCCTCAGTCTTTACCATTACGGTCATATCATAAATCTGTGTCGGACAGAAGTATTGTGGGAATACAGCAGAGTCCATGTAACACTGCTTGTGGAGGTCTTCATTTGACGTTACTGCTACTAATAATAAAGATCATATGTGTCCAACACCTATTCAGTCTCTAGTTGTCTATGGAGAGGGGCGAACCTTAGGAATCAGCAAGAAAGAGCTTCGCTTTGTGGCTTTTAGTTGCTCCCGGTGATGCTCCTTAATACCAATGATAATGTGGTAAAAAGAGTACACATATAGCAAGATGCTGTAGATTATGTTATAGATCCTGTCTAATGCAGTCCATCAGTGCTTTTATATCGACTGTCAAGACTCAAGAGCCCTTGTTCCTACTATCCTAGATTTTCCCATTTTCAAGAAGATCCCGGGGAGGACACCATTGTGGACCTTGTAAAGATGGGTATCCCGTATCCTGAATATCTTAATGACATCAATGATTGAAGTCTGTATGTAGATCTAAAAGGCTCTCGTGTTCATTGTACTTTTACCACATCTGAATTCCTTGGGTGTTTTGTTGTTAGAAATGCTTTTGCTTCTACCTCATTACTGTGGATGTGTCGAATTCATTATTCCCAAGTGATTGAATAGTCAATGTTCTTAACAGCAACTTGATGGAAGGTATTTGACTGTAAACAAGGCTGCTCCAAGAGGGTCACGTCCAGAAAGCCTTCCTAGATCGTCTGGCCCTGTTTTCAGAATTTACGTCGGTAACCTGCCTTGGCAAGTGGATGATTCTCGCCTGGAGCAGGTGTTTAGTGAACATGGTAAGGTGGTCGATGCCAGGGTAGTTTCTGACAGGGAAACTGGACGTTCGCGTGGATTTGGCTTTGTAACCATGTCTAGTGAGACAGAAGTGAATGATGCGATTGCTGCTCTTGATGGACAGGTTTAATACATGCTCCCTTTTCATATATGTTCCCGAAATTCCTATTTGTCGTAAATAAGCGATGTTTTGTTGGACATTCCTAGCAAACACATAGTGTAATTAGAATTTACTATTAACTGTGCAAAGAGTTGTATGAAATAACCCAAGGCACCTTGTGAACAACAAAGAAATATGAACATTTTGATGTGTTCCTGTGTCCTCCAGATGGAAATTAGATGAATCCTATACAAACATACCCAAACCCGAGAGTTCATTTAACAAATTTATAAGGAACTTCAAAAGCGTTACGCTTATAGGAATTATAAACCGAACAAATAAGTGAATATAAGTAATGTAAGTCCATTGACCCCATCAAAGCGAATTCTAGGACCCACTGTAGATGTGAATGATATAGGGAAGCGTTGGTTTCTAACTTGAAACTTCCGATCAATTTTATAAATCTGTTGATCCGTAGGTTTGCGACCATCTTCTCGCGCATGAAGCATGATCTTAATTTCCTGTGAGCGTCTCTTTTATTGATATTCCTGAATTAAGCATGCTTGGTGGTGCAGAGTTTGGACGGGAGGTCGATTAGGGTAAATGTTGCTGAGGATCGACGTAGGCGTGGTTCATTTTGATTCGAGATGGTGAACATGTGCTTTCAAGTCTAGCATACTCATTTACCTCATTATTACAGCTGAGAAAGTTTGCTGCTCTGTTGTTCATTTACTTTAGTGTTCTCTCTCGCTCTCTCTCTGTGTTCCATTCTTTGTTCCTTTTGTAGCTTTCTTTTTTTAATGGTGACATCTTGATTGTTTGAGCAATAACTATGACACCCTGTTATTAGAAGCTCTGAGTTTCTGAAAATGTTTAATTTCCAGTAAGTTGTGAATTCCTGTTGCTTTTATAGCTTTCTTTTAAGTTGATACCCAGTAGTCCTCGCAAAGCATGGCTTTGAGTAAGATTCATGGAGCTTACCTCAACTAACTGAGAGCCAAAACCTGTTTGGAATATACTAAAGTTCAAAATGTTTGACCCGTCGTACATGTTCTGGTGTTCTTTTCGAACTATGAAAGCCGAGATGATTGTGTTCTTTTCGAACTATGAAAGCCGAGATGCAGTACAATCATCGATTATTCTTGCTTCAGCAATAAAATAGTTTAGGTTCATTTTATAAGCTAAATTTGGTTTAGAAATTGGCAGTACGTGCCTCAATAAGTGCTTGCTCCGAACAAAAAGGCAGTTTGGGCAAATACGCAACCAGATTGGGAACTCATCGGCATACGGTCATCAGGTTACAAATGATTCAAGGAATAGGCTAAAGAAACAATGAACTTCAGTTTAGACAGTGTACAGTAAATGAACTGTCGTACTGACAATAGAAAACTTGAATACAATTTTCACACCATCAGAACATCTATCTGCCGGATGACATACCAAAAAACCAAACCCTAACAAGACCCCATGATCATACGAAAGAAACTGGGTCATGTTTCCCCTTCAAGGGCTTGTGAAGTACTTCCAAGCATGCTCTTTCTGTCTTGTTGCTAGAACACCATTTTTACAGGCATCGTTTGAGGGCAATTTGTGTATCAAACAAGACTTCCAAAATGAAGAAGATAGACAAGTCAACCCTGATTGGAGCAAACCGGCGTAATATTTGGTTTCAGGCCCATAAATGGGCTATAATTTATGCTTTGATTCAGCTACCGTGAAAGCTTTCTAGCATTTTCAACGGCTTCAACATAGCAATACAATCGCCAGAGTGTTAGATTATCCTACAATAGATCAATGAGAAAACAAGAAGATTAGTCAGTTGAAGATAGTTTACTCACAAATACAAAGAATGCACTTTATATACTTGCCTCTTTTTCCAAATCAACATGAATCTTGCCAGAATACTTTCCCGATGGCTTATTACGTTGAATGATTTCCACAACACGGTCAAGGTTTCTTGGCGGCAGCTTCTGAATAAATTTCTGAAGCTGTTGTTTCTCAGAAAGAGTCATCAACCTGTAGATGAGAAATAGGATCTTAGTATCACAGTTTCAAGGCAAGATTTGGTTGAATGCATCTGGTTGAACAATACGATACCCCAGGGCGCATTTATTCATCCCAATTGCAATCAAAAGTGAACAGCGCCAGTCCTTGTGATGAAATACAGACAGTCAATGGACGAGTATCTAATCCGTAGCGTGTGTCTTGCATCCGGTTTGATTGTGCAGGAGATTAATTATTTACTATGATGGGTAACAGTTGCTCTTTTAACAACATAAGTTGGCAGGATACTGCATGTTTGTTAAATCAGGATCCAAATCGTGTAGTATCATAACACTAATTTATGGGTCATATTTTACGATTTGAAGCAATTTGAAGAGTATTATTCATATATATTGTGGATCAGAAACAATGTGAACAACTACCTCAAAGCTGCCAAGGCAAACAGTAATAAACTTTTGTCATAAAAACATATACACTCATTTTTTTAAAAGCACTGAAATATAATTGAGACCTTTTTAAAAGCACTGAAATATAACTGAGACCCTTGAGTTATCAAAACTAACAACCCAGAGATATCATCATTCAAGTAAAAAACAGCAAGTCAACCAATCATTGGGCCATTGGCATTTGGCCGCATGACAGGAAAAAAAATTGTGAACGACGTAATTGCTATGGATATGCATCTAACACATTTGTGAATGTGAGGACAAACTATTTCCCTTTTTCTTTTCCCTTTTCTTCCGTATGGGCTTATGAAAGGAAAAACAACTACCTGCAACTGGACAGTATTATATCAAGAATTTCTTCAAGCTTCTGCTCCATGTGCCCAAGCTGAAGAAGGAATTTGACCTCAGGTTAGCCATAAACAACCATTCATAGTGTCATGAAAATTAGAAGCTAAACAAAGAAAGATTCTTTGGAAGATCACCGTTTTTGATAGTTCATCAGAATGTTTCTTCATCGACTTCTCAACCGTTGCGGAATTCTCCAAGAGAAATTGCAAATCCTCATTAACCTGGCAAAAGTTTGAACCAAACCTCATTAACAAGTAGTTCATGACTGAGCATGCTTTTTCCTAAAGACAAAAAGACCTGTACAATGGCATTATGTATTAACCATTGAGTTATAAATGCACAGGATGAAAAATAGTATTCCAGGCAACTAGTACAAGTTGAGATAAGCTGAGTTTGCCAAGCTCAGTAATTGCTTATACATCCTAGGATCAAACACTTGACCAAAGATGAAGAGCAACTCACTCCTTGACATTCATTTTTGGTTGGAACTTTGCAACGTATTTGCCATAGATACAGGTCAAAACACCCACATCACACTATAACATGCCTCCATGAAATTAAGACAATAAGGCTGTAAAGCGAAGTGCCACATCGCCTGGGTACCAAAGTAATACAAAATATAAAAGCTTTGAGGGCACCCTCACCTCATGAGCTAGCTTTTGGGGTTGAGTTCTACCCAAAACCGTGTAACATGGTACCAGAGCTAGTTACCAGAGATTGGTAGGGTGCGTGTCTCTGGCCTACACGCGGCAGTTGCTGCCTAGTGAGCACGTTACGCGTGAGGGAGGGTTTGAAGCGACCAGATGGCTTGGGTACCAAAGTAGTATGAAAGTATATAGCGTGAGGGCACCTTCACTTCATGAGCTAGCTTTTGGGATTGAGTTCTACCCAAGACCGTGTAAAAAATGCAACACTTAATCCATTTCACAAATGACCACCATTACAGCCACATAGCACTACCTATGCTTGTAATACACAAGGGCATGTCCATCTGGTTAACATGAACAATACACATGGATGTTAGACAAATCCACGTGCATTCACTGTCTGAGTCTCATAACATAGGACTCCAGTACTACACATAATTAATCAAGCTGGCTGCACTCATTTTGCATACTTTGACAACCCCATCATCTTTAAGTCTTTAACCCTAATCTCTTCTATTTCCTGATGTCCATGTCGAAGTGTAAATGTCCAATGAATACCTACAACCATACCATTATGCTCATTCAAAGCACCAACAAATAGGAAGGGCAAGCAAATGACAACCAAGTATTACTAGAAATAGAAACCTGATTTGAAGAAAAACTAATCGATAAGAAAGCAAACCTCTGCACCGACGGGACTACCATGTGAGGGGAAGCTGGTTGAAGAGGACAACTTAATCTTCTTGTGAGGATGCTGTTCTTCATCACCCTTAGATGCTGCAGCTGAATAGCTTGGCAGGTGCTTTGCGGATCGAAGATGTGATTTTAACCGGCAAATAGCAAAAACAGGATCTAGCATCTGCATTCAAATGTCAAGTACAGATAATGAGTTATCAAATCTCACCACATGCAATGACAGAGTGGCACCCTGGTGCAGTAAATGGCACCTTGATGCAAAAATCAACAGCGCCATTCACACGGACACAGCTAAGGTGAAGGATGAAGACAATCTGCAGGAACTACCACCCCACATCTCAAAAACCATATGTCAGTGACCATCTAAAGCTTGACCTTACCAAGAAAACTACATACAGATTGGCAAAATGATAAAAGAAACACGGAAAGACCCAAGATTCTAAAACTCGCTAGGCGCTCCCAGGGCAGCCGGGCACTTTCTAGCTTCCAGGGCCGATTACTCGGCGCCTAGTCGGGCAATTAGTCAGGCTAGTCGGTGAGGGGCCTTCTAGCGCCTAGGCAGCGAGCACTTGGCCTTCCAGACCTTCTTTTAGAACAGTGGAAAGACCTGTATTTCAAATAACTCACAACCATAATGTACTAAAGATTCTCAAGGACAATAACATGTCCTTCCCAGAACATCAACAGTTGTATCTTAGACAGCATCAGTCCTCATATCATCATCAGTTTCTTACACATTTTTACTTCAAAAAAGACCATAAAAACTTCCACCAAAAAAGGGGACCGTAAAAACTGAATCCATGCAACTTAACTACTTAAGAAACACAGCCTATTCAATAGCTTACGTGGAAAGTAATCATTAATAAAACAACACAAGTATGAACCAAATCAGTTTTCAGCGAATGATTGTTGGATTTACAAATGTATTGTTATGTTATTCAGAACGTATTCACATGCAAAAGCTACAAAGCCCAACTCGATTTTTAATACATCAGATTAAGTATCTCTCTCCTAAGGTCGAGTCTGTTCACCATGAGAGAGAGAGAGAGAGAGAGAGAGACCTCATCAACTTCCTGTGAAAGAGCAACCACACTCTGCCGTAGCAATGTCTTCAATCTTTCTTTCTTGTAATCTGAGAGCCTGGCACCAATAGGACTAGAAAATAATGAACCCAAAACAATATCCTTTTTCCCATAGTTTTTATGTCTAGTTACAGCCTTGTCTCCAACGATGTCATATGTTCTTCCACCAAATTCACCAGTTACTGAAATGAGAGGCAGAAAATCCTCATCATGCGACAACAGCTCTGCTACCTCGTGTGTATAGAAAGAAAAGTAATCCGGTCCTAATAAATCGAGTTCAGCTGAAGCACCCATGTCCCCTTGGGCTTCTGACATAACACAGAAGGATCACCAGGGCTGCACATGGAAATGCATTCCATCAATACAACAAACAACGCCACAAAAGCATGCGGTAGATACTATAGAGAGCTAAAAGGTGGGGTCTCGTTTTGTCTCATCGAATTGTGCCCTCTTGAGATGCCTATGAGGATAAATGGGCGCGTTTCTTCATCAATGTAACTATTTCTTTCTTGGTTTGATATGCTTTTGAACCCAACAAGAGACAGACAGAGAGCCCAAAGAAGGCTCATAGCAAGCTTTTTCTATTTCTTTCCGAAAGCAAATGGTTAACACTCAGAACCACAACTTTCAAAAGAAGAAAACCATGTAACCATTATAACATCAAAAACTCCAAGGCAAGGCGATTTTTGCTCTAGCATGAATTTCAAATGAACAGAACGTCAAAGTTTGTTTCCTTCTTCTTTTTTTTTTTCATTTGTTAGAAGAAATCCCTACCCAACCCATAAACAAGGGATTCAACTTTGTCCCCATAGGAATTGAACTCAAGATCTCACTGTTGACTGTACCTAAGAGCAGTTACACAACCATTGAGTCAAGTGCCTCGCTTATGCTCCTGAAACCAATGTCCAATATCAACAACAATCACAATGCAATCAAAACATTAAGAAACTAAGACGCTTCACTTAACTAGTAGGTTACTTACTCAATCCAACTTCTTAATCTGGTAAAAGACAGCCCTTAGGTTACATAAACCCTAATCCAACCCCAATTTTCAAGTATCTGACAACATCTAGCACTTAATAGGAATAGAATATGCATTAAACTACAATTCGATATATCCTCCGTAAGCAATAAACCCACAATTCAACTTCCTGCTTGCATATTTCGAACTCCGTTGCCAAAAAACAAATGCAGTGAAAGCAATAAAGCCTCTGAAACTAACATTAAAAACAGTTAACGGAGTTCAAGATTGAATCACCCTTACGCTTACAATCAAGAAATTCAAGGATACATTCAAAACCCACAATGATGATGAAGAAGAAGAAGGACTAACCAAATTCAGTATGCGTCGTTTAGGGTTCCTTGGAATCGGTTATTTCTCTCCTCCCACTGTCCGTATTCTTTTAGTATTTCTTTTCTAATCAAGAATGTCGGTGTTTAATGCGCTCTGATTTTTGCATGCAAATGCAAATTTAAATAATTTTCTCTTCCGGCCTGAATTCTCCCTCCCCCCTCTCTCTCTCTCTCTCTCTCTCTCTCTCTCTCCTCTTTTGGTGTGTGCAACAGGACATTTCGGATCTATCCAAAATTCTCATTTTTAATATGAACTTTAATTTTATCTAAAAATTGCACAAATTTTTTTATTGGACTTTAATTTTATCTAAAAATTGCACAAATTTTCTTTAAATTGGCCTCCCCTTTCCGGCATGTTGGTTGGATGGCTCATGGCATTAACAGGGTGTGAGTTTTGACAATTTTGCCCTTAGGTCTTTGTTTTATTTACAAGCTATCAATCTATTTCAAGACCAATACGGAAAATTGGACTATTTCCTCCTCATATTTAAAGAAAAATTGTGCAATTTTTAGATAAAATTAAAGTTCCTATATTTAACAGGGTGTGAGTTTTGACAATTTTGCCCTTAGGTCTTAGTTTTATTTACAAGCTACCAATTTATTTCAAGACCAATACGGAAAATTGGACTATTTCCTCCTCATATTTAAAGTCCAATAAGAAAATTTGTGCAATTTTTAGATAAAATTAAAGTCCAATAAAAAAATTTGTGCAATTTTTAGATAAAATTAAAGTTCATATTAAAAATGAGAATTTTGGATAGATCCGAAATGTCCTCTTGCACACACCAAAAGAGGGAGAGAGAGACAGAGGGAGGGAGGGAGAATTCAGGCCGGAAGAGGAAATTATTTAAATTTGCATTTGCATGCAAAAATCAGAGAGCATTATACTTATATACTCATTTTGCACCAATTTGAAGAATCAATCAGTTACTTCTAAATGTTCGTTATTTCGTTATTAGTAGGAGTATTTTTTTGTATTTTTCGTCAATACTTTTCTTGATACCTATCGTCAAGACGAATTGTAATACCCATTGAACTGCTAACTCTTAACCCAATCACGTGACTCAAAAAGTTAAAACCAAGTTTTACAGTAGCTGACGATAAAAAAAAAGCTGTACAGTAGCTAGTAGTTGCTCGCATTTCTCGTTTAATAATACTACTACTTCCCATGGCCAACCAATGTGGGATGGGTTCTCACAAGAATGACTAATCCCCAAAATTTTGATGAAAACCTAAAAAAAAAAATTAGGGAAAGTATAAAATCCCCAAAAGATACTGGACCAAAACTTTATTGGATTTAGATATTTAAATTGATGCAAAGATATGTTAAAAATTATGCACGAAAAATAATTTAGTTGATGATTCAAAATTAGCACGAGTTTTCATAATGGACTAAATTTTTAGAACAAATGGAGTATATAGTTTAAATGTTACAATTACAACAATTTATATAGGGTCAGGAGGGTGAATCTAGATAATTCTAAAAAGTTTATGGAAAAAAATTAGTATAGTTTGAAAATAAATTTATGACGTGAATATGATAGTCACCAAAACTCCACCTCCCATCCGTTCTTGTTTACTTAATTTTGGGAGTTAGAAATTAAAAATTTAACAATTTTATTTTGTTTAAATATTCACATATAAATTAATACTGTTGAAAAAGTTAATGTTAAAGGTATTCATGGCAACAAGTTTAAGTGAGGGTAACATGGGAATTTAAGTGATAAGATTTTACTGGATTCAATAATAATTGTTAGTCAAGGGCAGTCAACTAACGGTTGGGTGAATTACATACAAGAAAGTGAATTACAAGGAAGGCCAGTGTGATTTCAGAAACAATAGAGGATGTCAATCGCTTTGTTTGGTTTGTGTTTTGGAGAAGTGTTTTTGAAAAATTTGGAAAAAGGTAGAGAGAGAAATGAGAGTAATAATTGTGGAGAGAGAAAAAAGAAGGAGAGAGATAGAGTGAGAAATGAGAGTAATGATTAAAAAGTTAGAGAGAGAAAAAGTGGGTCCCACCACTTTTTTGAGTTTGTTTCCAAAACATGTTTCTAAAACATGTTCCAAACAAGGTGTTTTTTTAGATATCTCAAGGGAGATTAGTGTAATTTACCCATCTCTTTACTGTAATTTACCCTTCTCTTTTCTTCTAGTTGTCCTCCTTTTTTCCTCCTGTGAAATGTGACAAATTACTCTATCCCATTTTAGTAACTTATTATATTTGCGAAAAGAAGTGTAATTTTTGTATAAAAAGATAGAATATATTTGCTCAAAAAATATTTAACTTTTTTGCACCAAATTAAAGATTTTGTTGCGAATAAACTCGAAGAAACATATGTAAAAGTACTTTATCTTTTTATCTAAAAATTACATGTCTGTTCGTAGAGAATTATCAAGGTGGGACAGAGAGGGAGTAGAAATTTGTCATTTTCACAAGAAAAAGGAAAGACAAGTTAGGCTTCGTTCATTTGGTAAGAAACTAGCGGAAAACTATTATTTAGAAAATTATGGTGAAGTGAAGCAAAAGAAAATGAAAAATATTTTCCTTTTTATGGGTTAATAAAAGAAAAATGAGGAGAAAGTTGAAAAAGTGGTAGTTTAATTAGGTAAAAATTAATGGATATCCTAGATTCTTGTAAAATTTTGTGTCTTTTGCAGGACATGTTTTGAGGAAAAACTAATCCTACTAGAAAAGTTAGAGATGTGACTCCTACAACTTTCCTGCTAATTGAACACATTAAAAATACAGTAAAGTTAAACATTTCTGTACTTTCTAGGGGTGAAACCGGTTCGGTTCAGTCCAGTTTTGGCCTATGTTTGAGTGAACTGGAAAAACTCGGTTCGAGGAAACATGGAACCGAAATCGGTTTTATAGAGGTTAGTTCGGTCCGGTTTAGAGGTCGGTTCGGTTCGTCGGAGAGAGAGAGGGAGAGAGAAAAGATCGGGAATATACATACAAACACGTACATACATATATATACAGATCTGTAAAAGTATACATATATATACATACACCCCCGCCCCCCCACCCCCACCAAATAGTAACATATTCGAGAGAAAGATAACAGATCGAGAGAGAGAGAGAGAGAGACTAGATCTGACCCACATAGTAACATATCCAAGAGAGATAACAGAGTAAGGGAGAGAGAGAGATATACCAGATCTGGCAGGGCTTCAATTCCTCTTCTTGAGTTCTTCTTCTTCAGTTCGAAGAGAGAGAGGAGGAAATATGACCGTCGCCACTTATCGTCGGCTGTTGCCAGAAGAGAATTGCCTAGGTCGGCGCCACTCCCACTCGCCGCAGACATGAAATGTTAGGGTACTAGGGAAGAAAGGGTTTGGGGTAAACTAAGTAACTAATAAGAGTATATATAGTATAAATCCCATTCGGTCCAGTTCGAACCGACTTAAAAACTCTTAAATTGGGAGCCGAACTGGTACGTTCTCTATTTTTTGGAATTCACTGAACCAGGAACCAAACCGGATATTAAAAAACTCAGAAAAATCCCGGTTTGGTCCGATTCTCTGATTCGGTCCAGTTTCTATTTTTTATTTTCACCCTCCATACTTTGTTTTCCTTTCCCTGCAGTTGGACGGGACCTAAATAAAGAGAATTATGGATAAATCAGAAAGTATCCTCTTGCACATTTATTGGGTCAGGCTTGCACTGATAATAACGAACTCCGTAGATATTCAATCCTGTCCAACCATTTCACTTGATAATCATTTTTTCAGTCCGTTAATTAATCCACTTATTTTATATTACCTCTTAATTTTTTGCAATTTTCTCATGTAATTTTTTTTTCAGGATTCAAATTATTATCATGTAGCGCTAATTTTTTTTCACGAAAAGATTCTAGACACTAGAATTACATCTATAGATATTTATGGTTTTAATATCTTTAATTGTTACTACACTACAATACAAAATATACACATAATGTGCCACACGGATCAGGCTGGGCGGGAATGAGTTTCAATTGATAATCCCAAGTCCATCCCGTTTATTGGACGGGCTAAAAACTGAACCCAAACCAATTCTATGATCTTAAATGCCAATCATATATCGTTATTAAGATGGGATGAGTTGGGCAGGCTAACGGGCCAGTGTATATCAGGTGAATTTTTGGGGTATTCTTGCTCATTTACAAAAGGGTTGCCGCTGATTATGCCGTCCATTTTTAGGGGTGTTAAATTTGGAGTGGTACCCATTAAGCTGTGTGATAGATCAATTAGAAATTTGGGATTAATGGTGGAAAAGTAGGTGTGTTGATTGATATGGTATATACGTATATGTATGAGGGGGGAGACAGAAGAGGAGGGAAGGGTGTGGATGCATCTGAAAGTGGACGGTGAAGGGAGGGAAGAAGGGAGATCCGATCAGCCTCCAACACAGTCTCGCGTTTGCTTCGTCGACGGTCATGGATTTGATACGACTGATGAACTCAAATTTTCAATGCCATTTAATTACTGTAATTGTTTATACGGTTTATATTTACTGATTTTTACTTAGATTGTGACTTTTTATTTTTAGTTAGTATTTTCTTGAATTATTCCTGATAATAATATTGGCTGTTTTATTGATTTATGGTTAAATACCAAAAATACCCTTGTTTTTTTACGGATAAGAGGGACGGCGTTAGGGGTGGGGACCAAATCGACACACATTTTAAATGTTGGGGATTAAATTGGACGAATGTTTATGTTGGGACCAAATTGGCCACTCGCTATTACTTTGGGGACCAAAAAGGTAAATAAGCCCTTAAAATATGGCATGTACGTGGAAACACAAGTCAAACGTACAACTGTAATAGTTACGTACCTCTTGCAAGACAAAGTAGAATGGATGGGTTTCTTAGGTTGGACCCATTTCTAACTCATTACCCACCCATCTAAACCCAAACATGAGTGGGTTTAATTGGTTGGGTCAATTAGAAACATATTTGGATATGGGTGGGTTTGGGCTGATTATAATTGGTTGGGTTTGGGTGGGTCCATATAAATGGGTTCAAATTGCCACCTCTACTTGTCTTAAATCTTTTAAATTATAATGGTTAATTTGTCGGGCGGATATAGTTTTGGATGGATAAAGAAGAAGGGTGGATAAGTTAAAAATGGGGATAAGCTAATAATGGGTGATATAAGCTAAAAATGAGTTTGTTTGGCAGTCGAAATAAATGGATAAGAGTGGGTGGATAAAGAAATAATGTGAGAATTTACTTAATTGTTCCTTGTAACGAGAGTACGAAAAGAGTTTGGAGAGATTTGAGGGGCATGGGTGTCATTATACCCACCCGGATAAGCTTATCCGCAAGGGGGATAAGCTCTTAGCAATCCGGATGGGATAAGCAATCCGGGTGCAAAAGAGGAAGCAAACAGCGGATAAGGGTGAGCCTGTGCTAGCTTATCCACCTCCCTCATTTATCCCTTCTCTTATTTCCTTGACAAACCGACCCGATGGGGAGGGGGGAGAAAAATTTGGAGAGGTGGAGAGGGGAAGTTTGAGAGAGAGAGAGAGAGAGTTGCACTTACTCATTTTTCTTACACGTGTCCCACTTATACGGTTATACCTGTCATTTACACATAAAAAAAGCAAACAAAATGAAAAAGAACTGCTTCATCCCATGTTGCTATAGATGAAGAAAACCCCACAAAAACATGAGTAGTGATACATACACACCCCCACATACACACTCAACCACACCCTCTCTCACATGGGGTGTGGTCCACCCCATGTGAGAGAGGGTGTGGCTGAGTGTGTATGTGGGGGTGTGTATGTATCATTTTTGCAAAAACATATACGGCCACAGACTGCTGCCGATCCTTGGATCGGTGTAGTCCGGTACTCTTGCCGTCATCTGTCGGTAGTGTCGATCGGGAGCACTTGGTTCTGTTTCGGCGTGGTGGAGGCGACGAGGGGTGGCTGGCGTGGCGGCTTACGATGGAGCAATAAGGAGGGATCAGAGAAAATGAGCTTTGCCGGCAGC
Organism: Gaultheria prostrata; assembly: GCA_036023075.1. Taxonomy (NCBI): domain Eukaryota; kingdom Viridiplantae; phylum Streptophyta; class Magnoliopsida; order Ericales; family Ericaceae; genus Gaultheria; species Gaultheria prostrata. The sequence goes on along the minus strand of JAXBDA010003354.1, from coordinate 4,484 downwards.
TCGCACTTAGCTTTTAGAACCGGTTTGGTTTCCACAGATCCGGTGGGTTGCTGTCGTGGGCAATAATCTACTCTTTCTTCACCTAATACAACTCGGTCTGACTCGGCTCAACTCAGTGAGAGGTGCTCTAGGTAGCTTTGTTTTAGTGGGTGTTGATTTTGTTGATTTTAGTTGTGTTAGATTTATTTTTTGTTGCTCGTTTTCTGTTTTTCCATACTGGATTTTTCAGTTTTTCCAGTGGTTTTGGTGGCTAGATCTCATCTGTTTTACTTGGGGTGAGCAAGGCTCCCGTTTTGGGTTGCTCTTCCGCTGAATTTAGATGGACTCTATGCTGACACGTATTGTTGGTCTGCTTCGCAATACGATAATCCAGAGCTTGAATACCCTTAGTGGTTTGTGCTCGTGTCTTGTATTTGGTAGTTAGGGTTCACTCCTGTAATGTGTTTGAGATCTTATTATGAATGAATGTTGCTCTTATAAAAAAAAAAAAAATACACGGCCACAGACTCGAGTTCAATTCCAAATAACACATGAGTTTTTGAGTAACAAGTTCAATTCCGTTCATTACAAGATTTTCTTCGCGGATGTTTTTATACCAAGTTCAACTCCATTTGTCACGAGAATTTGTTCACGAAGTGCATACTAATTGTTCAAACAATAATGCTACATACCCCGAACATTTACCCAAAATTGGACCCGAAAGCAAAGTGGGACCCACCATGTCATTATTAAGTACTCTCTTTCCCCCTTTCTTTCGGCCAGCACAACCCTCCTCGATCTCTCTCTCTCTCTCTCTGAGGCAAAGCTTCGCATGAGCAAGGAAACCCAGAAGAAAAACACAAAAAGAAAGTAACATAATTTTGCATCCTTAGGTCAAGCAACATTTAACTTCACAATTGCAACAAAACATGTACCAAGGAGTATTTCCTCTTCTATGAGTTCAAGAACGAAACAAGCTTACATGAGTTCAAGAAATTCTCTGTGTCTTTTGATTTTGTCTTTGAAGGAACACACTTGCACTTTGCCCGATAGCAATTCAAATTCCAGACAATAGCACACAACAATTTAATTAAAAAATACTTTCCAACAAGAAGCAAGACTTTATAGAAAAATCCCAAATCAAATCCCCAATACTAATAAAACCCTAATTCTAAACTTCCCAAAATTGCTCTGCAATCTCTATGTAGCTTATGAATTGGTCCATCAAAGTTCACTCCGAAGACTATCTTCTGGGTATGGAGATGACGAGAGGAGAGAGATTCGTTGAATGAGAGAAGATGACTGAGGGATAAATTTTTCTTGGCATTGGAATACTTTCATTAATTGTTCGACTTTGGCCGGAAAGAAAACCTCGACATCCTCAGGGTCAGCTACTGAAATTTTGGTCGGCGGCAAGAAGCAAAGACGGCTCGGCGGTGGCACGAGGATCAGATGTACTCCTTCAGAGAAGAGAGAGAGAGAGAGAGAGAGAGAGAGAGAGAGTAACGAGTGTTTGTGTAGGGAGAAGAAAGGGTTGAAATTTTAATGTCATGGAGGGTCCCACTTGGCTTTCGAGTCCAATTTTGGGTAAATGTTTCAGGGTATGTAGCATTATTGTTGTTCAAAGGTTGGTTTCCAACTCCAAATTTCTGACGCATTATACCTTTTTCCCTTACCAGTATTGTCTCAGGTTTGATGCACTGCCCAACACAAAGACAACAAAATTCACATTGGTATTTTTTTGGTTCTCCCCATATACTGAACAGACACAACGTACTAGTACATAAATGAATATAATTTCATAGTACCGTTTGGAAACAGAGTGGGTAATTCCTTGATGTTTTCTTGAGAAAAGTTTCTATATAGTATTAGGGTGAGTGGGACTCATTCCGTCGAGGAATGGCAATTCCGGCCGATCTGATCCGTTCCCGCCTCTTCGATTTAGAGTTTCAGGGCTTTTTTTGGGGTCGGATCAGATTTGGAGGAAAAAACAAAACTAAAATCAGAGATCGGGTTGTGGTTCTACGTACCCCCGATCCAATCCCCGACCCGTTCCCGACTCGATTTTTATTACACATCTAATATATTATTCACATTTAGACCCCTTGAATTATTGTTAATTGTTAGGATGGACTTCAAGGTTGGAATCCTTGACTGTTATGTAATTTTACTTGGTTGGTTGGGATTTTTGGTGAAAATTTGCAAATTATTGCCATGTTATTTTATTATTCGTGGTTTAGATATCAAATATTTTGGTAAAGTCTAAGGGTTATTTTTCTAGATTTTTGTATTTTTTATTGGTTTGGTAACTTTCGGATCGGTGTGGGGATCCCCGATCCCCGTTAGGGATGGAGATGGAAGGTGGAGATGATTCCACGTTCGGAGATCGGGGCAGGGATGGAAGTAGATATGAGGTTCGGGGATTGGAGCGGGAATGGTTAAATCCATCCCCGATCTGCCCCGTTGCCATCTCTAAATTTCCGCCCTATATTTTCAAAATGAAGTAACCCACACCCACACCCACACCTCCATTCCACATTTAAAAAAAAAAGGAAAATCCATACCCCACGATAATAGTTACACCGAAAAAGAGTCTTATGTACGCACATGAGGGAATGTTGAAGAATTCTATCCCATATATATAGAAAGGGTGATCAATATATCATGTTGAGATCTCTTTGATTAAGCTTTGGATTGGATCTATTCGTATTGTATGCATACTCTCTCTCTCTCAAAATTTTAGTCATTTAGGAAAATTATCTCTCCCTCCCTCATAATTTTAGTCATTTAGGAAAAAAATTGTTAATTTTTAGATAACTCGGTGTTGAAAAATTATGAACGAAAAATACTTTCTTTCTTTTTTTTTAATAAAAAACGACACAACTTATCTTAATGGACTAAAATTATGTGAGGGACGGAGTTCTGTAAAATGGTGTAACAGCTTTATAAAAATTGTTGACAAAAACAAATTTACATGTACGACTCTGTGTAATTGATTAACTTATATTGTATTATGGAACAGATCGACGGAGTATTTTCTCAACTCGTATATCGTTGATTAACTATTGTTTCCTCATTCTCAAATAGTATTTGTGTATTATTTTCAGATAGAACGCAATAGCTTGAAAGGGGTAGATGAGCACCAAACTACAATCTCTGTGCTCAACATGCTCTTAGGTTATTCATGGGAAGCTAAGCTGGGCCTAACACTAGCAGCATTTGCATTGAACTATGGAGAATTCTGGCTCCAAGCCCAGAGCTACTCCACTGCTAAACGAAGGTCATCACGTAAGGCCCATAACTCTGCACCAAAACACGATTCAGTCCCAATCCTTCTGTGAAACCCACATACCAATGTTTTAAATAGCGGTAGTAGTCTAGTAGAAATGGTGTAGCGGTGGCAGGAATATCGAATAATACGTAGTGGGAAATGAAGCAAGGAAAAGGCTGAAGAGGACCAAAACTTACAACAAGTTCAGTTCCACATCGTGATGTCCATGTCACTTTCCTGGTGGCGGAGAGGCCCTTCCACTGTGGCTCTTAAAGGGCCAGTCCTCAGCCAATTATCAACCAAAATCTAAGTCTCTCCTTCCACAGTTCCAGTGTGGCTCTTAAAGGTCCAGTCCCTAGCCAATTATCATCCCAAAACAACCATGTTCGGTTGGGTGGAGCAGGCCCAGGCTCTAGGCCCAAGAGGCTTGACCTAGAGCATCCAAAAAAGTCAAAAAAATTGGGGGCAATTCCATACATTTTAGTATTAGGTTTAAGTAGGACTCTTTTTCAAGTCCAGTCCACAAATGTCTTTCGACTGCAAAGAAGCATTGGGTGTAGGAGATTATATATAGAAAGAGTGGACGCCTCTTGAGTTCATAGATTTTCGATGTGGGACAAAAGGTTTCCTTGTTCCAAATCATTTACACAACCAAAAGGTTATTTCTTCTCTTTTATGCTTTAGTTCCACATCGGATGTTCACTCAAGTGAAAAAGTTAGATTCCCTTTAGGGTGTGTTTGATAGTAGGTTTGAGAGGGGGGATAGGATTGTTAAAGAGGTGGGAAATACAAAATACATGTTTGGTTGGATTTTTTGGGGGGGATTAATATTCCCAAGGGACTACCAATCCCCCAAACCAATGGGATTACCCATACCGGGGGGGGGGGGGTTACACCCAATCCCATCCGGTGGGATAGAAGCAGCCTTTTTTTTTTTTTTGTGTGCAATGAAGTGGGTTTTTTTTTTGGAGAAAAAGTGGTGTAATTTTTTGAAACTCATCACTATATCTTTTGCGCTCAACATGTACGGTTGAAAAAAAAAACGAGCAATTGAAAAAATTTACGGTGAGTTAATTTTTTTTTGACTTGTTAATTTTCCTCGACGATAGGAATCAGAAAAATAAAAATTATGTCTTTTACCCAATTTTTTCCTGGGTAAAAGTCATAATTTTTTCGATTCCTCTCATCGAGGAGAACCAATAAATCACAAAAGTTAAATGCAAATGGAAAAGCA